>JADRCD010159291.1:0-54985 GCA_019843815.1 Montemys delectorum | reverse complement strand
TCAATAGGAGGAAAGGACCTCGGCCTTGTGAAGGTTCTGTGCCCCAGTGTAGGGGAATGCTAGGGCCAATAAGTGGGAGAGAGTGGGGTGGCAGGCATGGGGAGGGGAAGGCAACAGGGATTTGTTCTTGTTGTTTTTGTTTGTTTGTTTTTTGAAGGGGAACCTGGGAAAGGGAAAATTTACATGTAAATAAAGAAAATATCTAATAAAAAAAAGGAAAAAAAATAGAAATAGAAATATTTAACCTGGTTAGGTAATTCATCCATACCCATTAGAACTATGAAAAGCCAGAATACATAACTTAATTTAGGTTTTTCTAACCCCAAACCACTATATCCATTACCAAGATATAGGAAGGTACTTCCTAATGTTTGCGACAGGCTGCAACAGGTAGCACTTCTCTCTAAGATATATGGAGATTCCAATAGATAGGATAGAAGATTGAAGGCATTCCTGGAGAAGTCTGTGTAGACACCTGACAGATGAGAAGATGATATATATGAAACACATTGGAAAACATGTGCAAAATAGTACATTCGTGCCTTAGGGGTTGAGAAAGCCTGGGTAGGTCCATTTTGCATTGCTATACTGTAAGTCTGAATATAGCAGTTTGGAGGAAGAAGCTGTTTTCAGATATGGGGCAAAAGGTGCTAGTTAAGAAATGGCAAGACGGCCGGTGTGGTGCACACCTTTAATCCCAGCACTTGGGAGGCAGAGGCAAGCAGATTTCTGAGTTTGAGGCCAGCCTGGTCTACAGAGTGAGTTCCAGGACAGCCAGGGCTACACAAAGAAACCCTGCCTTGAAAAACCAAAAAAAAAAAAAAAAAAAAAAAAGACAATCATCTTAGATATCAAAACCTTACATCTTAGGTGGGCAAGAATCTGAGGAGCAAATGAGTCAGAGTACCACAGTAAGAATAGGCAATGAGCAGTTTTTCTGTCTGGTTTGGAGTGCTGATCAGTATCAACCTTATTCAGCTTACATTTGGGCAATTATATTGATGAAACATTATGCGTGTAGATTCTGATACTACAAGGAGATAAAATTTCATAGCAAACTCCCTGATCTGTCTTTTATTATCTTTTTACTCCCTCTTCTGCAGTGTTCCCTGCCTTAGGGGGAGGAGTATTTTGAGATATATCTATTGGACTCCACTGGATTCCACAACTCTATATATTGATTTGTTATGGTTTTCTGTAGTTGTATTCATCTCCCCAGGGAAGAGCATACCACCTGGTTGTTCAGTGCCAAACAGTAAACCTGAAAAACATACATCTATGTAGCATCATGTGGACTGAACAGAGAGAGAGAGAGAGAGAGAGAGAGAGAGAGAGAGAGAGAGAGAGAGAGAGAGAGAGAGAGAGAGAGAGAGAGAGAGAGAGAGAGAGAGCTTGAAGGGGTATATGGGAGTGTTTGGAGGGGGGAAAGTGAGGAGAAAACGTAATTACTTTTTAAAAAGAGGCAGAGTAGATCATCCTGCTTTTATCTGTTCCCAATAACATCTTGAACACCTGTATATTAGTTATGTTTGCACTATTTTGACAAAACAGCTAGAAGAAACAATTTAAAGGAAGGAAGATTTGCTTTGAGTCATGGTTTTAGATTGTTTAAGTCCAACATAGCAGAGAAGAATTGGCCAAGTTTCTCAGTAGAAGCATATGACAGAAGCTGCTGGCATGACAGGTGACTAGGAGTCAAAATGACTTAACCAGGGTCCAGTTATAATCTTCAAGGCTGGGACCTTCACACCTTTTTCATCCCAGATAGTCCCCCACCTCATGATGATTCCTGGGTCTTGGGATCTTCCAAATCAATGCTACTGACTAGGGGAACAAACATTCGAAGCATGAGCCTGTTGGTGACATTTCATGTTCAAACCACAGCAACCTATTGGATTCAATAACAGGAACTGTGGAGTTGCAAAGGAAACTCTGGATTCATTCCCTCAAGTAGTCTTCATTCTAGTCAAGGGACATGATCACAGGTAGTTAGAATGCATGAGATTAGGGCTTGAGAGATGGCTCAGTGGTTAAGAACATATCTAGTTCTTACAGAGGACCTGAGTTCAATTCCCAGCACCCACATCAGGCAGCTTACAGCTCCAGCTCCCATGGTATTCCCTAAACTCAGGTAACGCACATATACAGACATACAAGGACATGTGACTAAATGATGATATACTTTTAAAAAATGCATGAAAATCAAGAAAAGGTGAAAGAGTAGTTCTTTGAGAAAACACACATCCTGAAAAAACAGAAAACTGGAGGTTATAATTTATTTGTTTATTTTTTACATTCACTGATATTCTGCCTGCATGTATGTCTGTGTAAGGGTGTCAGATCACCTGATACTGAAGTTACAGAGCTGACATGTGGGTGCTAGAAACTGAACCTCACTCTTCTGGAAAAGAAGCCAGTGCACCAATACTCTTAACTGCTGAGCCATCTCTCTAGTCTCCCAGAGGTCATAATTTTTTTAATATATATTGCACATTGTATTTAAACATTCAATATAAACTAGGAGTGAAGAAAATGGTAGGAAAATAGATATTTTTTAAAAAAATGAATACAGATGGATATGATTAAAGACAAAATACTTTATACATAGCAAATGAATTAAGACTGTAGAGTTAATAACAACCAGACACAAAAAGGGAGGAGAATTTCTTATCATTTCAGGTAAATGAATGCTGCATTTGTATTAAAAGCAAGATAACTGTAAAGATCTAAAGATGAACCACAGCTATTGTTACTAAAGGATTATCAGGCGTCATGATATTAAAGTGCTAGAGAAGAAACTGAGGAAAGACATACAAAGATTTGCTGACCATCAGCCAGATGGGATCGGCAACAGAAGGCTAATGAAGAGGAGGAGAGGACAGAGGTAGATAATTGAACATGAAACAATGGGGAAGGGAAGAGAAGGCAAGGAAGAGGAACTTCAGAAAGCTCAGCTAGAAGCCTTGGCCAACATGGAGTTGGTACGCTGGGGAAGGAAAAACAAAACATTTAGAATATAAAACTCTAATGGTTGGTGGTAGGTAGGGGTAAAGAAAAGTAAGACACTGGGGAAAGCCCTACATGCTTGCCCGTTGAGGTCTGGATTTACTTTCTCTGGAAGAACCTCATTCTGATGAAATCATTATGCATATTTACTGTGTTTTGAATTAATCCACAAAGAAGGCTCCAGAAGGCAGCCTTCTTGATTGTTTCTTAATATGGAGTTGGGTTCTGAGCTACACCTAAGTGGCAAATCCACAGCAAAATAGTCTCAAAAGTATTTCAATTCTCACCATGGAAGACTCCACTGACATTCGACCACATAGGGCATGAGGCCAAATTCTGCTAGTAAATATCACCAGCCAGTACCTGTCCTCATCAGGAGGGGAAAACTATTTGTAGTGTGAAAAGTTCTAGGTCATAGACAGGGGCGGCATACTAAAAGGATGCACACTTCTCATCTAAGAAGCATTTGATGAGTACCTGGTAGAGCTAAGGTCCTCTGCTAAATTACACAGAGTAGAAGATTGAAGGCATGATCCGTAGTACCTCTGGAGAGTACTAAGTCATATGAAATCAGCACACTTGTTTCTTAGTACATAAGAAATGATAGACATGTGCAGATATTTTGTGGTTCACAATAAATAGTAAGTATAAGTAGTAATAAAAGAATGCAGTTGTGTTTGTTCTGTGCTTTATAATTTATCTCATCCCTCATACAACAGAAGTAGAGCAGGGCAAAACCCAGGATGAACAAAGGAGACGGTGCTTGCTTATGCAACCTAGCCTCTAGGTTATTATGTTTACCACTCTGGTGCATGTATGAACAGAAATTCCAGGACCCATAGCCTTTCTGCACACCAAAGAAAGGAGCTTTAACGGTCAATATAAGCGTGAAATAGGGTGTGCTCACAGAGCTTGGAAAATGAAGTCAAATTTTCATTTGAGCCAAAATTCCTATAAGAAATTGGGAATCACAAAAAAAGAATTTAAAATAGCAGAATGAGTTTCTTTAATGCCAATAAGACCAGAATGCACATTTCAACTGGGAAGACAAGTATCTGACAAGGGGATATATTGAGAATTTATGAAAAGCATTTTTAAGTTGATAATAACAATAACAATGGAGAGTTAGACTACAAAAATCCTGTTTTAAATATACATAAAAGCTTTCAGATTTCACCAATGAATGCACACACACACACACACACACACACACACATTTACACTAAGTACATAGAAAGAACACATTGCTAGTCAATAGAGAAATACAAATTTAAACTACATTTAGATAGTAATACAAATCTACTGGAATTACTAAACTTTTCAATTTTTACCTACTGATGGTACCAACTGTTGATGATAATGATAATGTAGAAAACTGGGGCTTACACACCACTAACAGACATACAAAATGACCAGATTACACCAGGAAATACTGTGGTAACATTTTTACAAGGTGCTTTCTATATGCTCAAAACTCCTGTTCTTAAGTGTTCACTCAAAACTGAGGAGGACATAAGTTCACAGAAGACATACTGCAAATGTCCTGAATAGTTTGTATGTAGGAGTGAAATGCTGGCAACAGTCCTCATGCCCATCACTTACATATGGCCACATAAACAAAGTGTTATCTACCCACAAATGCAATATTTTCAATGATAAAAAGGCAAGAAATGTTGGTCACACATCCAATATAGCTCAATCTCAGAAACAATATACTAAGTGCAAGAGGCATACTATATAAATCCAATTGACATAATATTCTATAAGGGCAAAATCATACACAGAGAAACAAAATCCCCCGGAGGCTAGAGGATACATCTGGATGACTAGAGTGTTGGACAAATTTACCTGTGTGGTCAATCTAAAGATCAAAACCTCTGCTGGTTATATGCACAAGAAATCCACGATCTTACCTGGAGACAAAAAAGAAATAGGGAAGCATGTGGTGTGTACTAGCAGTCCAGTGGTAACTCATGCTTTCTGACAGACTCTGTTACAGGGGCTGTCCTTGTTTTGATTCAAAAGCTATTAGATGAGTGTGCCTCTTCAACATGTCATTACCCACTCTGTATGACCCTTTAGGAGATTCGAGTTTTCCCTAATCATCCACATCTCTACTAATTAAAGATGCTTTCCCAGCAGGGGTTTGGGATGTTTTCTTTATAGAGATGTTTCACCTAGGGAATCATAACAACCACATTCATTGACAAGGTATCAGATACCTGGGGGGGTCTGACATATGTTTACTTTTCATTGTATTCTACATTGGAAGCTTATAGTCTCTGAATCTGACACCAGTAAATACATTCCTGAACAGGATTGAAGTGTAGTAAGCAGTTAATTAATTCAGTACAAAGAAACATGATATTTCTGTTTGAAAAGTCACGTGACATTAAACTTAAATAGGTCAGGTGTTATCCTAGACACCTTAATTCACTGAATTATTATAAGACACATGAAAGCTAAGAGCTTCTGTTATCATTTTTAACAGGGAGGTAAGTAACCTGCCTAAGGACACAGAGATCATAAGTGTAGGCACGCCAACATGAGAAGTTGCAAGGACTGTTTCTTTCCACTACAACACACTCCATCAGTGCTGTACACCTGTGGCACTCTTTACTTATGAACCAGGACTCATAGGGTTGTGACTATTTACTGGGTGCAAGGACCAAAGTTGGAAACCATGGTTAAAGAAAACAGAGGAGGGGCTGCAAGGAACAAAGGAAGATGAAGTACACTGTGCTACAGAGCCCGGGACGTGAAGATCGAGGCAGAAAGGACGGAAGAGTCAGATTCTCCACGCTATGTTCAAGAAAGAGGATGTGAAAGGTCAATAGTAGAGATAAGGACTACGTGGAGAGTGAAAAGGACGTGAACTTTGTTCTGTGTCCTTTAGGTTAAAGGGAGAGCGAGATCAAAAACATCATTTTGACTTGAAAGCTATCTGGCTAGAATTGTATCTTAGCTCCACGGAATTGACGACTATATATTATATACTTGAATTATTGCATTGCACCCTGTAGTTTTGTACAGCTGAAATAACAGTAAGTAAGTGTTTTTAAAAGGACTATTTCTCATAGCATAGTATTGTGCCATCAAAGATATCTTTTGGTTTTTAAATGTTTCCATATTTTGTCTTCTCAGAGAGTGTGGAGAGACCTTTCTATCGAAATAAATAAGCCATCACAGGTCCCTCCATTCTCCTCCACCCCTCCCTTTAGAGCTGAGCATTTCATTGATTCCACTGGCTCATTTCCCACTTCCCCTTCACTGAAGCTGCTGAGGTCTGCCAGGTAACTTTACATCTAAGAAATTTACTCATAGAAAACCACGTATGACCTCTGTTCAAGGACATGTAATGATCAATCCTCTTGGAATTCACTCTTTCCTTGACCCCGTTCTGCCACGACTCTTTCTCGATAGACCTAGGCCCATTCTCTTTTACATTCCACATGTCACTTCCAGGCCCACATTTACTGGACTCATCCTGTATGTGGTAGCCTGCAGGGTAAGCTAGCGTTAGATTAGAAACATAACCTGAAGAAGCAAGCTAGACTAGGGAATGCATACCAAAGACGAAGAAAGGAGAATGTAAGATGGCTAAATTTAGGACTTTTAAATTAAATAAGGTAGATTTAAGGTGGATTAAATCACAAAGTAAAACTCTAGCATGAAGAGAATGCAGCACGATGCCAAACGTTGGCTGAACTGAGCCTGTGGATGAGATGGAGGAGCAAGGTCTTCTTGGACGCGTTCAAGGTCTTACACATGTGTGAAGATTGAGACAAATGGTCTGCACTTGTGACGTTGCACTGAGTCTTGTTCAGGGCCCATGCTCTCTCTAATAGTGAGTTTTCTTTGGAAAACAGACTCTGATAATGGCTAAACTCTGTCATTCAGGTGGAAGTCTGTATTCACAGAAAATATTTTAGGGTGTTCACAGGAAGCTCAGACTTTTGCAGCAAGCAGAGTACACCCACAGGCTGAGCAATTTATTTGTACTCTCTTTTCCCCACCAACTAAAACAGTACAGTTCATGGCAAATGAATTTTAAAGATACTTCACTTGTATTTTATTTTTCTTCAAATACTACTGCTTTCATCTCCATTTGGGGCATAAAAAAATATCCTTCTCCTAACATATGTCTACCTATTATATATATGATTATTTAATCATATATATGATTAAAGTTGCTATATATAGAGATTTTTAATTCATAATAGCTCTCAGTTCAATGACTCTTGAGAGGCTCTCTATCTGATTGACATACTATTATGTTATCTGATAGGGAATAAAATACCTTGAATTTTACCAATTGTTTGTTTCCATTGGTTTCTTTCTTACTCTGTGGAGAACAACGGACTATAATAATCAGGAGGCAAGCCAATATCAAGGCAGTCCTTTGCTGTCTATAGCTAGGGTAAAGTTCTATGGAGGTTACACATTATTATTCAACTCTTACAATGAACATTAATGTAGCAATTTAATTAAATACTTTTGAAAAATTCATTAAAGTTCTTAGTCTGGTTTATGCCGAAGGATAGTCTTTGCTTTCAAGGAGCTGAATTCCCTGTTGAGGTATACCAATAAGTGATGTTCAAGAAATAATACTATGAAGGGGGCTGGGGAGATGGGCTCGCTTGATAAAATGCCCACCATGAAAATATGAGGATAATTTGTGTGGGTTAGTGCCAACTCACTCAGGTGTATAGGCAGAAGTAACCAAAGAATCAACCATTAGGAAGAACAAGAGGTTATCTACAGCTTGGAATAGATAGTTGGAAGTTGCTGACAGAGTGAAGTATTACAGAGCCTCAGGGTAACATATATGATCACTGGGTGGCTAAGGATTAGTGAACTAGGGGAAGATGATGAAGGAGAAGGATGGTGTTTCCTCAGAGAATTCTGTCATCAAAGAAGCTGCATCGGTCCCTGTCTATGTCACAGTTCCTTGGTCCTGGGCTGCTTCATGATGTTCTGTTTGTATAACTCTCAGAAACTGATACAGTATTTCAAGAAGTAATCTCAAAGCCTTCAACAGGGTCCTGTATTTTAGACACTAGTCAAGTATGGAAACTGACTACTCAATTCAGTCACTTTAAGTTAAAATCAATCTGCACCATGGGTAATTGAACCCAAGATTGAGCTTGGGAAATGGTCCTGTAGGTAAAGTGCTTGATGTGTACATGTAAGACCCAAGTTTGGATCCCAAGGCCCATATAAAAAGTCAAGCTTCATAACATGCACCTATTGCCTGGTGATTGTAGGTGTCAGAGACAAGAATATCCACAGCAGAGCTCTTTGATCAACTGGTTTTGCTAAACCAATGAGATCCAGGTTTAGTGAAAGACTCTGCCTTTAAAAACTAATCTGGAGAACAACTGAGAGAGACACCTGACATCATCCTCTGTCCTCTTGTAATAATATAGAAAAAGGAGATACCCCATAAAAATACCAGGAAGCAAGGAAGTCCACTTATCCTTAAGAAAGAGTTTTTAAGACAGTTTACAGAACAAACACTCATCCCCAAGGAATGCATGCTTCCAAGAGACATCCCCTGGGAGAGCGGATCTCCCCCACCCCACCTGCATGTCACAGGGGTCTTATCCTAACCGGGAGGAGAAAAGTCAATAGAAACTAAAGATAAAATGTAACTAGCCCATATTGTAAAGTGTAACCAGCCCACGTTGTAAATGTTCTGAAAATGGTATAAATACCCAAAGCTTTGTTTCCTCTGGGTCCTCTGTTCCCGATTACAGAGTGACCCTGGTATACCAGTTTCAATTAATAAATTAATCTCATGCTTTTGCAGCGGTCTCCTTCCTGATTCTTCTTGAGTGGGGCTCCCACTCAGGTTATAACACTCTACATAAATCATGTGCATATACACTTCCCCAAACTCACATGTGTATATGTAGCCTTCCCAACACTTATACACTCACCCTCCAAGTACAAAAGAATCCATGGTTGATGATGCTAGTCCTCAGCATTTTCCTATCACATCACAGCTAATATTTTGTCTACTACATTATGTAGACCATGTTCAGCTAAATGGAGTGTTCTGAGCAATCAGGAATTACTTGTCTCTGTTTTACAACTGTACAACATGTCAGAAAGCGTGTTGTAGTTGCTTGATTGTTTGTGTTAATAATGGCAGAATTAAAAGGAGAGTGGATTTTTCAGGCCATATAACAGTAGTTAGGCAGAGCTGCTTAGGTGAAAAGAATCTATTAAAACAGGTGAACTAGAGGAACCTCCTTTTCACAGCCCCTGTCCCTGAGCAGATAAGACCATCTAGACTCTCTACACACAAACGCAAAGAAAAAGGAAGTCTCATCCCTGCCCAAATGCCAGGGATGACAATAAGAGGTTTTGTCTTGTCTAACAAAGGTCCTCTAGAACCTGAGGGAGCTGTGAGGAAGCAGTCAACACAGATGAGGCTTTTGTGCTGCTGCTCTGAAGCCTTTTTCTATGCACTTAGCCAGAGGGAGTATGTGCCTGTCAATCAAAACCTGGTAAGACTGTGCTGATTGACCGCCAGATCTCCAGTGAGAATAGATAGGGTTCACTTCTTCCTCCCATTGCCATTCCTAAGAAATTCACATGGTGCCGGCCATCATGATGATGGAATAAACAGAAATCTATCTTTCTTACGTAAGTTTGAAGTCCAGACTTGCTCAATTACAGTAGCTATTACCACAAAACTACCTTTAGGGAAATGTTTTCTATAGATACTACATAGTGACACCAATTACAGATTTACATAAGTAACTCATTAACTACTGGCATGACCATTAACTTGGCAATTAACTGCCAGGAAAAGCAGTATCTGATGATTTACTGAAAAGATTAACTATTTAATATTCTTCTCACTATATAACCTTAATTTCAGGAATTATAATACATACCTATCCCACCCTCTGCCCCCAATAGAAGTCAAGTGGTTTTGGTTTACTTCATTGAATATAGCTAAAAACTTTGTGAATATATTATTTCATTTGGTTAGTGTTACTGGAAGACAAAATAGGCAATAAAACAATTTCTATATCACTAAAAGTTTATCCATTAGGGTATCCAAAGTACATTAATTTCCTCTATCAGCAGTAACTTCCTTTTTACCAATTCTAGTTAAGATTATAGTTTTGCTGGTCCTGAGGAATCCTCTCCCTCTGCGCCTTCTTCCTTGATGCTTTTCTGTTCTGCAGCTGGCACTCCTAAATAGTCAACCTCGACTTCTCTTCTTCAGCAGCACTCCTCACACCCAAGGTCATTTATTTCCTGAGCTGCTGTACAATGTTCTCGGTGTTGATTCCTTCCTGTATCAATGCATCATAAACGGCATTGCCAAGTGAGCTGGCCATCTGCTTGAAAGCCCAGCCTTTACAGGCTGCGATAACTTGACTGAAGGCTTTCTGTTTTACAGATCCAATCCTTGTACGGCCGAGCCCAGAGATCTGACATCTATCTCATGATGTTCAGTACCGGGATCTCAAGTATGAGACCTGGGATTTGGTAATTACAGTAGCCCATGCTTTGAATCCAGCTGGATTCAAAGGGGGAGCAGGCAGAGCAAGCAGCTCCCATGTATTCCATTTCGTTAGTGATTGCGATGGCAGTACTATCACAGTGAGTTACTTTAGCATCCAGTGGCAGCACTTTGCCGTCCATTTTGAAAATGATTTTGGTGTCTCATTCATTTAGTTAGCTTCAAGTCATCAAGGCCTTCAGGTCTCCTGAGGGAAAGGTTTTCTGTCTGCCACAAACAGTCTTTAAGGAAGGTCAGTTCAATTCTTTAACCTATTTAAGTAATCTTTCTGAAAGCAAAACCTGATGTATTCTTATTTCCTGATTAAGGTAGTTCATGGATCTCCACTGGTCTTGGAATAAAGTCCAGAGCTCTTAAACTATTACTTATGATCCAGCATCATTTAGGTTCCATTGACTTTGCCAGTCTCTTGTTTTACTATCATTCATGAAGATACTATACTCCAGGCACACCAAATGAAAGACTCTACCTGCTTAAATTTAAAGCTATTTAATGCTATTAACTCCTTGCTGGGTTACCTATAATTCTTATCCCATTGCTTAGTAGATGGGCATGCTTTTGTGTCTTGGCTCATGTCTGACCTTTATTCTCTATTATCCCCTTGTTAGAGTTATGCAAATGTTCTTCTGAACTCTCACATCTTGCCTTGCAACTATTTTAATGCCTGTCACATTGCTGAAAGTATATGCTAATACCTTACCCACCACCTTGCAAGTCTCTCAAAGGTAAGAAATGTATCATTTTTCCTTCTGGTCACCCCACTCTTAGTACAATTCTAAATATTTAAAACAAATGTGGTAAGTGAGGAAATTACTCATTTTAATTCACCTTCCTTTAAGTTTCTCAATTCACATTCTACCTACTTCATCAAATGCTTCCTTCAGTAGCCCTAAAACTCCAGAGGGCTCTCTGGCCTTGGTTACAAACTCCTTTTTACCAAATATTCTCTTGGAAATACCAATTCTGCTAAAAGGCATTTCGCCTTTCCTTTGAGCAATTTCTTTTCTCTATTTCTATACTCTAGGACATTTGACTAGTCTATCATTTGTGTTCAAACTATGACCTATGCCCAAGTACATTGGTTTCTTTTCCGGTTGCTGTGACAACATACTTAACAAAAGGGACTTAGGGAAGAAAGGATTAGCTCTCTAGGAAATCTGTCACATAGGGAAGCCATGGCGGGGGATGTGCGGCTACTGGCCAAGTTGTGTCCACAGTGAGAAACCGAGTAATGACAGCTCAGCTAGCTTTCTTCTTTTTAGGCAGTCCAGGATGTCAACCCCCTGAATGGCACATCCTACATTTGAGATGGATCTTCCCACCTAAAGGAACTTGGTCCACATAATTTCCTCATAGGCATGTGCAGAAGTGGAGGCAATTCTGGGATCTTAAGCCGATGACCTCTGTTAACTATCACAGAGCACAATCAAGTTCTAAAACAGTTTATTGATTTTTTTCCACATATCCTTTTTTAAAAAGTGTATTATAAAATTTTTGATGGTGCCATGCTTTGTAATCTTTGTATTTCAGGCACTATTAAAATAGCTAATAAAACTTTCAAAAACTTTTTAGGTTAAAACTATTATATTAATTAAATACTAACATCACAACTTTTAGCAAAAGCAATATTTTAGACTTTCTTCTTTGTGTCTTTCATTTCTTTCTATATTCTTTTCTTCTGCCATATTACTATTTTACTTAAAAATAATATTTCTAAGTAAAGTAGTATTTAAATTTAAGCTTTTAAAACAGAGATGAATAAATAGTTACACAGGGAAATGACATACAAAGTGAGTGCTACTTTAAAAATAACAACAAGAAAGGCTGTAAGTTGGTATAGTCATACTGAAATTAGTCTTGGGTTTCCTAAAGAAAATTGAATTATCATATGATCCAGGAACCCTATTTCTTGGACTGTATTAATCCATTTCCTGTCACTGTAATGAAATAACTGAGTCAACCTAAATTTATAAACAAAAGAAATTTATTTAGTTCATAACTCTGCTTGGTTCTCAAATTGGGTGGGCCTCAAAGGTTTCTTGACTTCTAGTTTCTACTAGCTATATGTATCACTTAAATCCAATGTGCACATGCTCAGACCAAGCAGATAATTTATGAAAATACGTGAGAGGATGTCAACTTGAAATCAGTTGACTTATTGGCTATGAGAATCTGCTGTAGGATGCATTTGAAGAGAAATCACTAGTGCTGAGATAAAACATCCCATGGAAAACTTACCTTAAAGTTTCCCATATCTCATGGAGACCGGGTTTCCTGAGGTCCTATCAGAAACTTGTTCTAAGGCCATTTTGTAAATTAAATTATTTTATTTATTTGCATTTCATATATTTCATTTATTTATTTACATTTGATATATTTCCTTTCCCAGTCCCCCCTCCCAGAGTTCTTCACCCCATCTTCCCTCTCCTTTGCCTCTAAAAGGGTGCTTCCCCAACCACCTCCCCTCCCCTCTCACTTACCCACCCTCCCCCACCTCATCTCACCTCACCATCCCTAGCATTCCCATTTCCTGGGGC
Organism: Montemys delectorum; assembly: GCA_019843815.1. Taxonomy (NCBI): domain Eukaryota; kingdom Metazoa; phylum Chordata; class Mammalia; order Rodentia; family Muridae; genus Montemys; species Montemys delectorum. The sequence continues at coordinate 41,896 of JADRCD010159291.1, read as the reverse complement.
ATCAAGTCTCTACAGGTTTAGGCATATCCTTCCCCCCTGAGGCCAGACAAAGCAGTCCTCTAATACATATGTGCCTGGGCCTAGGACCAGCCTATATATGCTCTTTGATAGGTAGCTTAGTCTCTAGAATCTCTGAGTGGTGCTAGGGCCATTTTATGCTATGCTTTCCTTTGTATTTCTTGGGATTAGCTTGGAGGAGATTTCTTAATAGTTTCATATTCTGTTTTTCATTTTTAGAGGAAACGACATCAAAGCTTAGAGATTATCCCCAGGGTTTTTGATAATTACACATGTATTATTACCAGAAAAGATGCTATCACTAAGAATTTCAAAACATTAGAATAAATGAACCAAGTTTTGAACTAATAGTAAAAGTTAGAGAAACAAGCTTCTTAGTAAACAATTGGAGAGTTTCCTCCAAATATGAAAAAAAAAATTGATGTATTAACTATCATGATAAGCTAATGTGTCCAGGCAGTAGGTTACTATAGAAAGAAGTACCTGAAGTTTGTCAGATCCGCATGCTTCATGCAGGGATATTAAAACCAGGCAGCAGAGCTTCCAGCCATCTCTCAGCTGTGGAAAGCACTTACTTCTCCTCTAAAGGACCTGAGTCAGGTCCCAGCAGCCAGGTGTCAAAGCCAATTTCTCCTCCTTTCTTTCACAAAGTACAAAGCCCAGCGTCTCCTTCTTAGTTCAAGAAACCAACAATCATCAACAACAAAATCCTAAAAACCTTTTACAAACGTATGTGTGTCTTTGCTAACCATATATGTCTGAGACATGAAGAGAATCTTTAAGTTTAATTGAACAAATTTAAACATAAATCATTGGAAATATGTAACTAGAATTTGCAAAAAGATCTGTAAAGAGAGATCATGTACTTTTTCCTCTTAAAGAGAACTTAAGTTTGCCAGCCTGACAAATCTTTTTTTTTTTCTTTTAAATGTTTTATGTGGTAAGATTCTTGGCATTGCGTGCATTTATTCTGCTTATTCATGTAGGAGTGTAATGAGGTCCTTCTAATTTCAGCTCACTTGCTTGGTGGAGCCATTTCCACCTGAATTGAGGCAGAAAAATTAGGGAGGTGAAACAAGACTGTGACTATCAGCCACAATGGCACATAAAGACAGCGAAACTGAGTTGGAAAGTGTCTGTACAGGGCTTGAGTTTCATCATATTTACAGCTGCTTTTCATAGTATTGTTAGGCGATGGATTTGTGTTTTGTAGTAAAGAAATCCTTGAGAATCCTTGAATTAGTGGACACTTGCCTATTTTGGAAAAAATTTAACTTAGTTATTTAGAGTCATAATTTTTTGTCAGTCTTTATAACTTCCATACGAGATAATTGAGTGAGATTGCCAATCAAGTGCTTTTATAATTAAATTTTCTCTCACTAGAGTTTTATAGTCGTTCCACCTTTGATAAAAGTCTATTATGATACTTAAATATGTCAAAATCAATAACAAAAGTAAATATCATTTCAAGGTTATCACTCAAGGGATTGAGACCCCAGAGCAAGCATCTAGTTGAGAGAGTGCTCTGTCAAAGCTTTAAACTTGGCATCAACTATGGTGGAATACAGGCTTTAGAGAAAAGAAGGTGATAATTGGATGGGCATTCTCAACAGCAACCATAGAGAGTCCAATGTCTCCTTCCGTATAGCTAATCCGAACAACTTGTGTCTGCTTGTCCACTTTAAAGAAACCTGTGAGGTAAGTCTATGCTTGTTGCCATGGAAAGAATGGAACCTGGGAGGCAGAGGGTTTAGATCCCCTGAACTTGTAATATGGGGTGAGAATGGGATCCAAATCCTGGCTTTTGGATTCAGACCTTGACTTTCTTCATACCAAATCATTAACATTTCTCCAAATTACTTAGAAATGCCAAATTCACCAAGAAGACAAGATGCAACTCTCTAGGGAAATAGAATATGCATAGAATTACTTAATATTTTTAAACATAAAATAAATTGTTACACTTTGGTTTGAAAAGTCACCGCAATTACCATACTTAAATTTTAAATCTAATAGTCCATTGAAAAGCTCGTTACTTTGTCTAGGGATCTAACTAGCACGTGTGAAGGCCTCATATTAAATTTTCAGTACTGCACAAACAAACAAATAAATAGCATTTTATTAGAGCAATGGTTCTTTTCCCATCTAGGGTGTTGATTGGATTGGTTTTCCTTTGCTAATTACAGAGTTTAAAGGCGGGGAGCCTTTAATTCTGAGTCTGTGTCCTCAGACACAGCAGGCAGCAGTAGGTAGCAAACGTTCTTAAAAGAGAGAGCAGAGAAAAGACACATACGAGGACTGGGGACTTCAGTTTTGGTGGCTTTACAGTGGGTTCCCGTCCCCTAATTTTGACTTGGTCAGCTTAAGCAAAGAGAGGGGAGAAGCTGATAGGCCCACAGCCTTAGGTAAACATGTCCAAGGTCACTGTTAAACAGATGATGAATGCAAAAATATGAGCCATAGTAACTTGAATTTTCTTTTCTCAGATCTCTCATGATCTCTGGTGAAATTCTGTTTTACAGAAGAGTCAGAGGTGAGTTCACCTGGTCCTTCTTGGCATAAATTGTCTCTCAGCCGGGACCCCCTGACTGCTTCTTGCAGAGTTTTTCTTTATTTCTAGAGAGGAAAAGAAGAAAAAAAAAAAAAGAGAAAAGACTGTTTAGGGGCACATGTTACTTACACTTGTGGCGTTATGCATAGTCAGTAATGATTTTTAATTCTTTTACAGAACAGATGAACATTTCTGATTTTCTAATACTTTAGGTTAACTCTTTATGTGGAGAATTCTTAACCAGGCACAGTATGACTGATTTCTTCACATCCTGTCGTCAAAATGTGGGTTTATTCAACAATAAGGTCTCACCATGTAGGAATGGCAAGTAGCCCAAAGCCAGGGCAGCTGCACGTGTTGTTTTGGAGAACTCTGTGGCCTCCCTGACCAATAACTTGTTGTGGAGCATTCTCACGCCTGGCACCGCAATCTTTACTTAATACCTCATGTCTTTAGGAAGCACCATTGTCCATGATTACAGGGCTCTGTTGTTCAAACTCTTGAAATTATATTTTGAAACTCACACACACTGTCTTGTGGATCTCATAAAGCTTTTTCATACATTCTTAATTTGCTTAACCTTTTTCCTACTCCCATCTCACCTCCACCTTCAGCATTGCTTAAAATTTTAATTTCCAGTATCTTTCCACCTATTTTCATACATATGGCATGATTTCTACTATTCTCTCCTATCATATTTCTAACTGGATTGTGAAATAGTAGTTTATGTATTTTCATATCCCTTCCTTTAAGTTAATTCTCTACTACACCACATATTTTTTCCCTATCCCCCCCCTTGATTCTCCTTCCCAGAGATGATACCAAGAATAATTAAGAGAGGAGATAAACCTACAGAAAGACAAATTTTGGCTCACTGTCAATAAAAATATAAGATGAACAGAGAGGAAAGGAGATGTTTAAATCTGGAAGGAGAAATGAGTCACTTGTCATTAGAAGTATCCAGCAATATGCTGGGGAGGAACAAGTTTTGGCTTCTATATTTCCTGAGGCCTTGGAACAATTTTCCAAACCAAAAGTACTATGATTCTAAAAATGTCCAGGAAACCATAGTAGGATGGGATGCTTGCTTGGGAATTTATAGTGAATTATCATGGAGAAATCATTATGCAAAGTAATAAGCCAGGATTAACTGCCCCGGTAGAGATAGCATTTGTCTTATCTCTACCAGACCAGAGGATTCTTTGCCATGTTCAGACAGTCTTCCTCTTTGGAAGAGACAGTCTCATATAGATAAGATAAATCACTTGCTAGAGAGAGTTTGTTTTGATCCGTTTTATTATCTTCTAAGTCAGTTTATTCTCTCTACTATAACAGGACACCTGAGGCAGATCACTCTTCAGGGAAGCTTCTTTAGGATCGGTCTTTGGAGATGCTGTAGTTCAAGATCATAATGTTGATCCTGCTTGACTTCTAATGAGACCCATATGATAGATGAGAGGTTGACATGTGTAGGAGACATGTGTAGGTCACATGACCACAGAGAGGCAAAAGAGGCTGGTCTGCTTGATATTAAACCCATCTGACAGTCAGTAATCCAATCATGAGAGAGCTAATTTTAGCAAGATTTCATCCTGTCTTGAGAATATTAACCTGGTGTCTTAAGAAGGATCTTACTATATTTATGAGATGAGTGTTTTATAACTTAATCAACTCTTGTTGATTTCCACCTCTTAAATGTCTTGTCACTGCCTCTCAATATTGTTAAATTGGGGACTAAACTTCCAGCATTTGAACAGTTTGGGGAACACACTAAACAGAAACTACAGATGACTCATTCCTTTTCAAATGTCCCAGAGTTCAAACTACTTCTTAATACTATTGTTTGTGCATTCAGACCAAAAGTATAAATTCAGCTGGATCCTCAGGGCTTTTCAAATAAGGTGATATAACTAGACAATGATATGAGACAAGAAGAAGAAAATGTTCTGAAAATGTATCTCTGTACATCTAGAATAAAAGAGGAGGAATTTGCCACCAACCCAAACAATCAAAGAATCCAAGTGGTGCAGAACAAAGAATACTGTAGCTATGCCAACAGAAAATTACTGCAGGAGGACAGCCTGGCCAGCTTCCATATTCATGGTAATAGCATATTGTCAAATATCTACACTTAGGTAAAAAAATAATAATTTGTGAAAGAGATGGGTCAGCTTGACTGCAAGCTGTCCTGTGTCAAGGCCATTTACTACACTTAAAATAAAATCACCATTGGGAACCTTAACATTTTGCTTTCATCAGGGACAGGAAATATTTCAAAGGGACAATATTTTGGTAGTTAAATATGAGGATTTTTTTTCTTTCTGCCTAAGAGAGAGAAACAGACATATTTTACTGAGAGTAATAATGATTTTGTAGCAGAACTGAGCTTACTGGGATGGGGTTGAGGGAGGATGTTGGCCTCACTTATTTTTTTAAACTAGTCTGTGTAGCTTTCCTCAACAGTTGGTTCTGCCTGACTTGATGCCATCTACATGGCAGAATCTTGTGACTTCACATGAGGTATGATAGCTTACACCAACTCAGACTAGGTGGATCCCAGTAATCAATTGCTAAGACTCTTCAGGTTCCCTTGGAGAGAATATTAAACTTGTATCAGTGTTCTAGGACATCCAACTCTACACTTCCATATCTATTCACAAATATAATAAATGCCGTATTCAGGTGTCCTGGGTTTGCTTCTGAATGTCCTGGCAGCTCCCATTAGGACTGAGATATGGACTGTTGACATTGTCTGACTGTGCTGAGTACAGCAGATAATTAGGAAAGGAAGCGAGACACTAGCATTCACGGAGCAGGACTGCGATTCCCGCTTCTTAGGGCAGTTTTACTCACTTTCCTTCCTTATTTTCTTAATTATTTTTCTAAACAGTTTGGATGCTATCTTGTTCATTAGTTTATAGTGTCATTCATTCCTGTATCAGATAATTAGCAAATGCCTACTATATGAAAAAGCCCACTGAAAAATGTTTATTAAGAACTTGTGCTCTATTCTTCCTCATAAATACAAAATCGAACAATGAAAAAACAAGAACAAAAGCAAAACAAGCAGTTTAGCATTAAAAAGTCAAACCTGGGGCTGTGAGGTCATGGATCTTATCAAAGCATCAATTACCATTATTTTACTAGTCCACCATAATACCTAACCACATTATGAAGCTTATCCTTATTCCCACAGATACACATAGCTCTTACCTCTCATAAATAAAAAAAATCTCTACAAAGCAAATGTAAACCACTACAGAAAACTATAACAGGTCATAGTACAGAGATCAGGAGGTCATGTAGAGCCCGGCTCCAGTGGATATATCTCCAACACAACTCTTGCACTGTAGGCACAGAGAACATCATGGAAGAAGGATCGAAAAGGTTATAAGAGCCAGAGGACCAGGCTGTGAGATCCTGTCTGCTAAAAATGACAAGGAAGTGACACCATATTACTGGAAGCATATGGTTGCCCAAACAAGACCAAACAATGATATCACCAGCAGATATGCTAATGTGGAAGGAGGAAATCTCACCAAGCCCCACCCCCTAAACCAACAAACAAAAAACACAGGTAATTAATGACTACTGAGAGAGAGAATTACCCTTTCCCAAGATGGACCTAGTGGGTTATCCACAGTAGTGTGCCCTCAAACCATATGCACACAAGCCATACTAAATGGATTCAACAGGATGGATTTATTTGTTTATGCATGTATATGTCACATTAATAATCAAAAAGAGGTGATCTATTTAAGAGGGAGTACAGGAGGGGAGCCACATGATTGATTGGAAGAAAAAGGAAAGGAAGAAGTGATGTAATTGTATTTTAACTAAGACTTTTTGGATAAAAGGAAAAAGTCAATTGAAGAAACAAAGAAGCAGTACACAGGTTTTATATAAAGAGTATGTCCATGGTAAATAAAAATGAACAGATTAAATCATAAACAGTAACTATTTCCTCAGCTGTTTTATAGAAGAATTTAATATTTATTATATTGGAGGTCATTTTACCTTATAGATTATAATCTTACCTTAGAAAAAAATGACCTATTGTAAAACATTCAGATTAGCAAGTGAATACTATCCTCTGTTTAATTCTTCAAAAAATAAGAAGCTTCATCTGTTGGCATTATTAACTAGTAACACTAAGAGTTTATTATGTGACACTTAATTGCATTTGCTTATAAATCATAACGCTAGTGACTTCAGAGAGAAAGTAATGACACTCTATAAAGAATACATTCATTTAATTTTAATTAATGTCCAAATCACCAGGCTTATGAACTAATATCCTCTTTATTACCCCTTTGGAATGAGCACTTATGTTCTAGAATGTTCTTTCTCTTCTTCCCCTATTTCCTAGTCCTCACCTCCCTTCTATCATCTGAATGTCTCGCTTCTAGTTCACTCACTTCCCAAAATAAAAATGAAGTCAGGCTTGGTCCAGAAGAGGCATTTCCTTAGACTAGCAGAGGGCGTGGCCAGTTCAGAGTTGGCCACGGTACTGAGACAGTCCGCTAGTTGCTATGTTCACTTGAGTAGTCCCTCCTCCTTTGGAATTTGCTTCTCTTCTCGGTTCACAGAAGCCCGGGTCCTGGCCTCTCAGAACACAGTTCAATCTTTATCTATTTGGTCAGTTATTTACTTCATGATTATTGAGGTTGTGGTTAATGAATGTTGCCAGCAGAAGCAGTTAAGGAACTTGTGTTTGAATCTACAGTCTATACGGTACATACCAGACAAATATTCTATCCTTCATTTTAGGAGATGAGACATGGGCCTAGAAGTTTGTCAACACATTTTTTATTTAGTTTTGAAGCAAGGTTTCACTCTATTGCCCATGCTGCCTAGGCTGGCCCGGAGCTGGTAATTTTGCTGTTTCAGCTTTCCCAATAGTTGGAGCAAGTGCCTATCAGTCATGTAACATCGTTGTCTATGTTTTGGTTTTATCGAGAGAATTTGGCTCATCTTAAGGATTTAGATGTATGAACCTGAAATAATTGAAAACATTAAAATACAGTGAGGTAAATGCCAAACTACTAGATGGTATATAGGGGGGAAATGCCTTCTTTTAATAGCTCATAAAATGACTGGAGAGTCTGCTCACACACAACACTGCCTTTCCCCACATAATGTCTAAAGGCTTTGAAATTTATAAAGATGGCTCAAATATATAAATAGGAAACCCAGATGGTGGGATGGCTCAGCAGGTAAAGGCACCTGCTAACAAACATAGTGACTGAAGTTCAGTCTTTCAGACCCACATAGACAAATGGGAAAACTGATGCTTACATTTGTCCCCTGACCTTTATACATGTGCTATAACGTGTATGTGCCCACACAGTAACACACACACACAATACACAAATTTGAAAAATTAATACATAGGAATCCTTCAGGAATGACATTTTGGTTATGAGACTGGTGGAGGCTTAGGAACAAATGAAAGCCAGGAGAAATTCTGGCTTTTATTCCTTGACCAAAAGTCAAAATTACAATTGATTTTTTTGTTTTGTTTTGTTTTGTTTTGTTTTGTTTTGTTTTTTGAGGCAGGGTTTCTCTGTGAGGCCTGGCTGTCCTGGAACTCACTCTGTAGACCAGGCTGGCCTCGAACTCAGAAATCCGCCTGCCTCTGCCTCCTGGGTGCTGGGATTAATAAATTGGCATGTATTTTATAGACTAAAGGTTCAAAGAGTAAAAATAACAGTGTGACTGAGGCAGGTGCTGATTCAGGATGAGTAAAAGCATTTTGACTTTTGATGTGTTTTCCCCTCCTTAGCAAGTACACATATGTGTACAATTCCTTTGTAAACTTAAAAGCCATCGAAATGATAGGTCTCTTTTGAAACCTGAGCACGCTACTGATGAACACCATACCATAACCAGTCATAACCAACTCGCCTATTTGGCTTCAGTTGATTACAGTCACAGGGAAGCACAGAGACACTACCCACTGAGTACAGACTTGTACCCAAAACTTTGATAGAGACATGAGAAGTAACTGAATGCCCACCTTTAAGAATTAACAGCCTTTCTGAAAATAAGGTTCATAGGCATTAGTAAAATAGTGAACTGTATAAGTGATCCTATGTCAAAGCTAAAGAGTATTTTACAGTTATTAAGTCACTGATTTTCAAGTTCTAGGCTATTAAGCTAACCAAACAGGAAGCACTATAGTCATTTCCACTTAGTTTAAGCATTCCACTATGTGTGGATGCCTTTACCCTAAGAGGCTTCCTGGAATGGACTTGGAAAATAATGGGTCAGGGACTTGAGCACAGATTAGACTTATCTCTGTAAACAGTTTGTCAATGAATCAATAAGATCAAATTTCAACATGGGTAGGATTGAAGAAGAGAAGGGAAGCATATTCTTAAAAGGAAAGGCTTGAAGAAAAGCACAAATCTGACAATGAATAGGTCATGAGAAAAGGACAAAGAAAGAAACTCACTTGCACTCTACACCCATTGCTACACCCATTGATTGAACAAATCAAGTGTGATAGGTAACTAAACTATCTTAAAATAGATAAGGGGGCCTTCTTTCTTTCTTTCTTTTTCTTTTCTTTCTTTCTTTCTTTTTTTTGTTTTTTTTTTTTGTTTTGTTTTTTTTTTGTTTGTTTTTTGAGACAGGGTTTCTCTGTATAGCTCTGGCTGTCCTGGAACTCACTCTGTAGACCAGGCTGGCCTTGAACTCAGAAATCCTCCTACCTCTGCCTCCCAAGTGCTGGGATTAAAGGCGTGCACCACTACCGCTCAGCCCACCTCTTTCATCTGTGCTCGAACATTTCATATCATTTATGCTATCCATAATGCCCAAGAAAAAGTGACAAAGATATGATCCTTAAGCTTACCAAAGCACATGCCAGGCCTATGCGTGTCCGTGGGTTAAATAAGTAGTCAATATTGTAGACATATGGCATCATGGAAAAGAGTCGGAAAGAGATGGGTTCAAGTCAAGTCAGTTGATCTCTAGCCCATTTAAACTCACCTCTTTGGATCTGAGTTTTCACAAAATACAAATGGTGATAAAAAATAGCAAATCACATGTCTTGTATTCGTGTATATTCATGTTACTGGAGATTGACCCTGGAGAATCATGATTGCTACACAAGGGCCCTACAGCTCAGTTATTGTCCACCCCCTTTGTGTTTTTAATACTGAAACAGGGTCTCACTAAATTGTCTTCAGCTCACTCTGTAGCTCAGAATGTCCTTGACTTAAAAAGTCCCCAACCACCAATCAAGAACTATACAGGGTGGGACTGAATGTTCTGGCAGCATGTGTATAGTAGAGGATTGCAAATTCGATCATCAATAGGAGGAAAGGACCTCGGCCTTGTGAAGGTTCTGTGCCCCAGTGTAGGGGAATGCCAGGGCCAATAAGTGGGAGAGGGTGGGGTGGCAGGCATGGGGAGGGGGGAGGCAAAAGGAGTTTGTTCTTGTTGTTTTTGTTTGTTTGTTTGTTTGTTGGAGGGGAACCTGGGAAAGGGAAAATTTACATGTAAATAAAGAAAATATCTAATAAAAAAAAAAAAAGTCCTCCGGCTTGAGCATCTCAAGTAGCCGTGCCACATACCTGGACGACGTTAGGTTTCGAAAATTAAATGGGGTAGAGATCATAAAATCTCCAGTGTACAGTAAAAAATGGTGCGCAAGGCAACAGCATTAGTAAATTTTTCAAAAAAATATTTGAACAAAATGAGTTTTAAATTAACTGACGATCACCTGTTGTTACAACTTAATTCATATACAGCACGACTACATGTTAAAGAAACTACAGTACCTCACAAGAGGTTTAGTGCATAAACCTCTCCCAGAAGAAAGTCAAAATTTGACCGAGGGAACCAACCCGTCTTTGCCTTGAAATTGGCTAACAACAGGGTGCAATTTGCAGAGTGTCTTGAGGTATGTATGTTCTCTAGAAGCTCCAAATAGCTTGGCGTTCAGTTCCCTGGTGAGTCCTGAGTGACATTTATCACCTACTAATCCTAATTACTTTGTCAGATCTTTTCTTACTGCGACAGCACGAGAATATGGCTGAGGGTTAGGAGAATGACTATGTGGCTGAGGGGTAGCTCAGGATGGACATTTAGGGATTATGCAGGCGATGAAACTTCTTGTGCAGGCGCCCACAGGACACTGGTCCATCTGTAGTTTCAGGTCAGAGAATGAGGGTCCTGAGAATCTTTGTACAGAGAGAAAGGGTCGCCAGAAGAGAGCAGAGGCATGGGCAATCATCAGGAGCTCTTGTTTAGCTTCTGCCCGACTGACATGTCACCCTGTCACCCTGCTGACACTATGCATAGCTCTTCCTTTCTGTTAAGTGGCATATAAATGCCTTTCCATTTCTTGATCTCATTTTACAAAGTGATGTCCTCCAAGATGAGAAGGTGAAGTTCAAATGGTCACAGGAATCCAAGCCCTAGTGCTTCCTTCAAAAACTAGAAATAAACAAGAGCACATGACGAACTATTTGGAGTATTAGCGAGGAAAAACAAGGAGAATTCTGAGCAGCTCAGTTCCTTTAATATGTTCTTAATACTCTTTATTATTGCTACCTTATGGATAGTCACCATCATATTTCTATTGTTATTCAGGTGGCAATCGTCCTTTCATCTGCAAATGTGTTTTATGTAATGAACTATTATTATTCAGAAATGTTTTTTTTTTCTATTTACCTCTCTGGTTTTCCTGAATAACTGTGTATAATTTGCCTGGAAATTTATTGTTTTAGACAGGGAGGAAAATTTTTATTTACACCAACACAGGGACTATTATTGAAAGGAATAGTTTTCCTTGGCACAAAAATAAAACAGAGTCAACACTAATATGCAATTAGAAGTCAGGTCTAATTGATAACCATACGTTATATAATAGTGAAATCTGTATCAAGAGAAACTTACTATAAACTTCAGGAGCTCTGGTGGGGTGCTTTGTTAGTACCTAAGGATGAGTTCCCAGTTGCTAACTTGAGCCTTAGTGGGTAATTCACATTTTAAAACACAGAGACAGTCCCTAGCCATACCTTTTCAACATTGTAACAGTTTTCATCTCTACCTACATGCTCGCATGATGGCCCTCTCACGAAAGCACACATGCACATACATCCCTTGAATGATCCTATGGACTTATCTCTCTGTATGACTCCCTTGATAATTATGTAACTAATATCAGAACAACAATATCATTTCAAATGCATAAAATTCTTAAAGGATAATGTTTATATAAGGTTCATTTTTTTGTTTCCTACCAAGAAAAGGTATTAAGATCTTTAAAAGACACAATGTACTTTGCTTTTAAAGTAAAAGGAAAAAATTGCTATCATTTTTTTTCAGAATGCTGACTCAGTCCATGACCAGAGAAGCCCCAGGAAAAGCTATCAGCATCAAACATCTGTTTCTTAGATAGGACTCTGGAGGCAGTCTGTGCTGAAATACTGAGCATATCACAACAGTGATGACAACTTCAGCTAGAAGACCACAGGGTTCATCAAAAGAGGCAGAGGGGATTAAGTGTGCACAATGTCAGTTAACTTCATTAATGAACTGATCTTACCTTCTCCTGGTCTCTCCAGGCTATAGTCCAGTTATTGTGTATCAAGAAAGAAAGAAAGAAAGAAAGAAAGAAAGAAAGAGAGAGAGAGAGAGAGAGAGAGAGAGAGAGAGAGAGAGAGAGAGAGAGAGAGAATCAGAATTACTTTTTATAAATCACATAAGCAAATGGTCTTTGAGTCCTCGAGCACTCTTGGGCTTATCTCTTTCTTTTAATGTGATAGTAAAACAATAAAAGTGAGATTTAATTTTAACTAACGTTGGTCTGTCTGAAGCAGTAAGTAGAGATGATGAGGTAGAGAAATATTAATCCAGGCTGGTTATTTAACATTTGCCTGAGTGTGAGGAGGATACTGTTGAAGGCACCTGCTCAGGACAATGAAGCTCCTCAATTATGCTTTTGTCTATCGCCGCTTTCTCCTTGTGGTTTTCAGTGTTTTGGTTTTATTGCCACTCCCTCTTATCATCCGCACCAAGGTAAGCAAGCCTGGAGCACACACAGAGACGTGGCTTGGGCTATAGGTTGTCCTTCGATGTTGATCATGGTCTGGTTCAAAGCTGAAGGAATGGTAATTCTGCTTGTCTATAAATTGTAATTGTCTGTTTTCTTTATTTTTTTGGTTGGTCTTATTTTCATCTTAGTATTATTAAGTGGAATAGTTAGACGTAATAATCAATGAAAATTGTTCTCGCCTGTCCACGAGATGAAAGAAGGAACAAAAGAAACACAACCCTTTAGATCTTTCAAGTTATCAGCTTCCAGTGAACATCATAGATAACAATCTCTTCTCCCCAGGAGTAAGCAATAATATATTTCTATATAAAGGATTCACAGGGATACCCAGCTTTGTGACATTGTGACACGATGTTGTTGTCAGCTACAAATCTGTTGTTTTGTATTCATAGTTATTCTAGGATGCAGGAGCCCTGAGGGCTGCAGGTTATACAGCCCTACACAGAACAATTGGCAAAATAAGGTCTAGAGATACCTACAGAGCTCTCAGCTCTGTGGCTTAGAGTCAGTCACAAAACTTCCCAGAAACTTAATTTCCTTCTGGAATAGAGACATCAAAGATATGAAGTTATTTTCCAGGTTAATCAGAAAATGTAATAAGTCATCACTTTGCTCATTTTAGATTTTAGTGTATGTACATTGGCATACTTATGAGTATCTTTCAGTTTGCTTTTGAAAATAATCAGTCTATTAAGCCTAGAATATTAAACTCAATGAATTTTCTATGCTTCGGTGACGTGGTCTGAACAAGCAAACACTTAGTGAGCACCTTCTCTGTGCCAGCCACAGTGTGATTTGGTGGTAGGAGAACAGGTGCTAGAGACAGGCTCTCTGCTTGAAATGCTGTATTTAGCATTTGCAAGCTGTGTGACCTGAGCAACTTACATAACCTTCCTGTACTTCTGCTTTCTCATAAGAGTGGGATCGTAGAAGGTTTGTTGTGAGTACTAAATGAGTCATCCCTCACCAAACAATAAGGGGAGCTATCTCAGCCTCCCTTCTTGTGTTGCCTATACAACTAGGGGAATTCTTACCCTCCCTTGACAAGCAGTTCCTCCACTCAGTAGAAGAGAACCTAGCTGATGTTCTTCACTGGTGAGTACTGTTGTTTTAATAAAATAGAAGAGTTCTAGTACATTGGGCACTCTAGCTTCCCTCAGAAGTCTTAGCCACCTATCTGGAAATTCATATGAAGTAATAGAATGCTATGAATTATTTTTCAGCCAGATTTGATCTTACTGTAGCTTCCGACACTTGATTCCCAGCCAGGAAACTATGTAGTTGTGTGACCGTGGTGCATGGACTAGATAACAGAATTGACTTGTCCATACATGGCTCTAATCCAGCTCCTTCCCTCACCATTTCTAGGTCTGTTACTCCATCGATTGTGCACAATAACATATTTACAAGCCCCCTGATCTTATGAATCTGCAGATATATCAGAATTTTCTCTCAGGCACGTTTTGATTCATACATGGATGCTTACCATATTTTAACACTTCTGCCTTAGTCTCAACACAGGCCCTTTACTTATTGCAAGGAATACAGGAAATTAAACTACAGTCAATCCTATGCCATGATTCCACATCATCTGTGCTGCTCCTCTGATGTACAGATACATCTCACTCTAATTACCATCCATAATTTTAGGGGAAATAAATACAAGCTCACTGAGAAAGAAAACAAATACATAAATAAAAAGCAACAATGTGATTCACCACCAGGAAAGTGTATCATTGCCAAGATATACACTCATTGATTTTCCTTTCCCAAACATGCAATAGTAGGTAAAAGTATATTACATCTCCACATTAGTTCAAGTACATTGAGTGCAAAGCAAGGAGTCTGGTATCAAGTTGTACTTATGAACGTGTTTTGCTTTTGTTTCAACCTAATCAATTCATTTGTTAAAGTTCAATTAATTTTAATGAGGAAAAAATTTCCTAACACCATAACAGAATGTTATTTATTTTTTGGCAAATTTGAACAGAAATTTTATCATTAACCAAGTACTAAGTAAACTTAAAAGGAACATTATTTAACTCTTGCAATGAAGGCAGAAGAAAGGTATAATATTTGATAGAGGCTTATGGTCTACAAGGATATATACATCCATTTGTGGTTATCATCTTTGTTGCTGAAGTGAGGAAACCTGCACTTGTAGACATAGCAATAAGCTAACGTCTTTTAAAAACACAGTGAATATAACTGACATAGAACAAAACAAGTGGGGAATTGCTGGCTGAGATTCCCACTGGTTAGTGATGCTCTTAGAGACTGGCCTTGCATCCTATCTCAATTCCATCTCCAGCCAAAAATGTGTCCTCAACAAAGGGATCCTCAGAGAATTTTTAAGCAACGTTAAGAGTGAAGGAGAAAGAATATCTGTACAGAGCACTCCTCTCTTCCAGGCATTCTGCCAAATGCTTTTCCCACATCATTACATTTAACCTTCTAACAAACCCACAGATGATGGCTGACATGCCAGCATTCTCACTCCACATCTGAAGGAACACATGCTCAGAGATACTGAACACAACAAAGGCTGAGAGGCTTGTTCTGAACTTGGGTTTTGTCAAAACTCAGAATTCCTATGTTAACAGGTGTTTTAGAGACTTTACTCAATTTTGTATTTTTAAAGGTTTATTCCCTGTGGATTGTTAATCATTTATCAACAACTCAGGCAGTTCTCTACAAGATAATGCTCCCAATAAGCCAAAGAGCAAAGGAGGTTTATCCTATTTCCTTAATTAGCATCGTGCTATTTAGAGTGGTGAGGTAGAAAATGGCATTGATTCCCGACACTGGGGAAAGGTCTTCTGAGAAATGAAGCAATGAACTAGGTGTGTGCCGTTTCTATTTCCTGATGTCACAGAGTCCCAGCTATGTCACACGGTCATGCTTGTCAGGTTATGTTGACCCTTTCTAGTCCAGTGCTCACTACGAATCATGGCCTTGGGTTGGTATCTCCACACCATCTTGTTGAATGAGAAACTGAGCCTATGTTTTTCAGTGCTTTCACGGAAATGTTATCTTATAAGGACCGAGATTGTGCCTTACTCCTGAAGCTTCAGAGCATAAGCCAAATAGAAGACCAGATTTAATTTTTACCGATTGGTTAGTACTATTAACCAGTCACTCAAAATTTTCAGAATAAATATAGAAAGAAAAGCTAGTAAAGAGCTTTGTCTAATGTGGTTGCTTGTGTTTTCAAACATATGTCTGAGTCCACTGCCTGATCACCAATATTCATCCCCAGTGATTTCCTGCATCTATAACAATTCCATGGTGGTTAGAAGTTCAGTCCCATGGCATTGCTGTAGATGTTCCTTTGATTAAGTGATGTTATACCTTATTATGAATATAAAGTATCAGAAACATTTTTAAATTAACACCTAAACATAAAGGTACTTTTATTTCTTCCCCAGTTAGTAGTTACTATTCAATAACAAACTAATCAATAACAAAGTTCTAATGCAACTGCTGTTTTTTTTTAATTAAGTAATCACAGTGAACACTTCTCACTTTAAAGAAGAAATTGCCTCAATATTCCCACACAGAGGACTATTAATACTGGTAGTCTGCTGCAGTTTCACTTATATTTTCTATGTAACAAACAAACAAACAAAAAAACTTCTAGCAGTTTGCTAATTTTAATCTTTTCAGTACCTGCTCAGTTTTATTTTCATTCTTTTATTTTTTAACAGTGTTTTAGTTTATCTTGTTATTACTCTTTATCAAACATAAAAGCTTAAAAGAAAGATCAGCTAGGGACCTAGCTCAATCAGCTTACTGTTGATCATCCATGAAATCCCAAGTTCAAGGCCCACACTATGTAAACAAGGTGTAGTAGTACATGCCTCTAATCCCAGTGATGGAAGTAGGAGGACTGGAGGTCAAGGTCAAGGCCAGCCTGGGCTTCACTAGACACTGTCTCTACAAAGTAAATAAATAAACAAGCTGGGGTTCTTTGAGAAGCTATAGGAAAAAATCTGAGCAGTCATATATTAATCTATTGATCACATTTCTCCCAAGAGTGTCTTACTCCAGCTGTCTGATGCTTTTGCTTGGAGCCCTTTTCGCAGTAAAGAGACAAGGAAACAATCCTATGGATATTAAGAAGAACATTTACTAGTTGATGGATTGTAAGATCCCAACTGCATTTCAGTTTTCTCTTTGGTACTTCTGTTTTGTTTGTTTGTTTGTTTGTTTTTAATATTTAACATCAAGATGGACTCCAGGAGAAGAATATGGGAGCCAAGATATAAGCATAAGTCTCAAGCCCATGTCCTGTCAGAAGCTTTCCCCCTCCCTCTCTCCTACTGCTGAGTATGTTGTCTTTCCATCTAAATCTTGCTCTCTCCATCCTTCTTCCATTCTCCATCCTCACTGTACTCTCCTTGAGACAACAACCTTCATCTCTATTCAGGCATCATCTTTTCCCACCCACTCTCCCAAAATTTCACCAGAGAATTGATTTCAAAATGCCAGCTTATGATCAATCACTAGGCAAACATCTTTTACACTGATGGAAAGTTCCAACTTTGGCACTTGTCCTTATAACTTCCCATATCTGCCTTCTAGACTCACTCTTTGCTGTCCCCAGAGTGCCAGTGACTATTCCTAATGCTCTCTCTTTGCTGATGCTAGAATAGCTTCCTGCCTTCCACTTTGCTCTGCTCTCCTTGAGGAGAACAGAGCAAATTGAGAATCATCATGGCCGCTCGTGCTTCATCGTAGTTGTCTTGGCCCTATTGTAGTGTGTATTCCGTGGGGTGATTATCTCTGCCTTCCTCTACAGACTGTAAATGCCTTAAGAGGATCATGCACATTGTTAATCTATGTTCTCTTACCCCCAATACAAGGCTTGTCACACAGAGAGTAGATGACTATGTTGAGTGATCAAATAGGTTGTTCTTGCGTGGCAGAAGGATATGCAATTTCTATGAGATATATGGTGAAGGAGTGATTGCGAGAGAGGGCTTCTAGTACAAAGAAAACAGTACCGAAGAGAACGTGGGTATAAATGGAAGCACCCGACCCACAAAGCTCATTTTCCCTTCTAGGATAGGATTTTGTACCTTGCTTGGTAAACATGACAAATGTGACAGCTCGTAATAATAAGCTAAATAATAATTATTAGAAATAGTCAATATATCATTACTGCAGTTGAACAAACCCAGGTTAAAAATTATCCAAAGTCACAAAAACCTATCCATAAATGGAACAAAAGGATTAGAGGGGACTGCTTGACTCCAAAACCCACAGAGGATAATCCTCTTTTGTGTTGTATATTTTTTAATTTCTAAATTAGCATACAAGGTAATAGGAACTCCAACGCCCATAGACCACAATGGTATTTTGTGTCATGTTATTTCATATTTGAATTAGGATACAGGGTATTAGAAACCCTATGGCATTTTGTTCTACTAAAAACTCACTTTGTTAGGGAATGACATAGCTCTGGAATAGGGTTTATATCCGATCCCGAGAAAGTATACATAAGTTTCCACACTTAAAATCTCACAAGTGCTCACTGAGATGCAGATTCTCTGGTCTTGTTCCTTGCAACACCACAGGAACCTTGACCCATGATGGATTCTTAAGATGTCAAGAAATACAGTTCAGTTACTTTGCACTTCTGAGATACATGGATACTGACCATGGGTGAGCTTCACTTCTCCCCCATTACCTAAATAACTCTTTTAAGTGTTCTAAGAAACTTTGGCATTCCACCCTTGGCCCATTCCCTCACCTATAAGATGAAGAGGATTCTCTTTGAAAACTTAGAGATACTCTCTACAGATCAGCTGCTCTAGACTCACCTCAGATTCCTCTGTAAAATCCCAGCTTCTGGACGACTAGCAAAATCCTCTGGTGATTGTGATCTTAATTCATGGAATTCATCTTATTGCATAAAATGGAGAACAGTGGTTATTTCCAATTCAATAATTGTGTGGGGGTGGGGTCGCAGTGACATGAAAGCCATGCCACTAGTGTGTTAAGCTAAGTATTGGAGCTGAATAAAAAGGGGAGTTAAAAAAAAGAATCCCTAATACCTAGGACAGTGAAGCCACCCTCTGGCTGTCTCTGCTCTCCATTTTTAAAGTCTAAAGTCTAAGCAGAGATGCTAACTATTTTCCCCTGACTGTAACATTGAGCTCCATACCTTGCGTCTTCAAAGACAGGGATGCTTTAAAATATACCAAGCTTTGCAATTAGTATGGATTGAGACTTGATCAGTAGCCACTGTAGTGGGGCAGGTGTATCAGAAGCCATGCATAACTCCTTCAGGTTCTGCCAGGTAATAATGCTTTCTTTATAGCACATAGACTTACTTAGAATGCATTCTTTTCTCCTTTCTTATTGGCTTTGTGTCCTCTCCAGAAAAATAGTTGTCATGAATGAGGCCTGTGGCTGATCTGTTTTCCTCAAGTTCTGATGGAAAGAGAGTAACTCTCTTCCATTCACATAAGGGCCACACCCACAGCCCAATATCAGTCAGTGTAAGGGAAGGGATGAAAACTGTGTCTAAAACAGAATATATGTGTCATTTTCATCTGGAGGTATCATTTAAAAGATAACCAAGGTAAATTTTAAACATAATAGCCACATTTTTCATGGTAATATGAGAAGTTTGGGAAAGCAAAAAAATATTCCAATTGCCTAGTCATAGCTATGTTTGCCTGGGCTCTTCTTAGCTGAGTAAAATAAGGCAGGACAAAGATGTTCTTAAATCAAGACTGGGGATGTGGGAGACTATC
Source organism: Montemys delectorum (assembly GCA_019843815.1). Classification (NCBI taxonomy): domain Eukaryota; kingdom Metazoa; phylum Chordata; class Mammalia; order Rodentia; family Muridae; genus Montemys; species Montemys delectorum. The sequence continues at coordinate 22,491 of JADRCD010159291.1, read as the reverse complement.
AGCGGTGAGGACTTCATCTCTGCACATCAATATTTTAGTTGTAACTCTCTTGGTTAGAGAGATGAGGGCACTGGGGGAAAATGGGAAGCTATTAGCTCAACGGGGGGAGAGTGTTCAGGGTCAACCAATCTGAAGAGAGAAAAAAAGAGGGACAGATTCCTAAGGCTAAGGAATCTTGTGCTTGGATGGACAAAGGTGTTTCATGTCAGTATAAAAATAAATTAGCAAACATAATAGTACAACGAACATAGTGAACTCATAGTCAGCAGTTCCCCACATGATTCTGGAGTCAGATCCAGCTCAACAACAGAAACTAAGGCCAAAAGAGACATTCTTTAATTCATGAAAGACAAAAAGAGGAAGACTGGCCATAGGAAGCAGGTACTTCCAGTTTCCCTAGCCCGAAAGAATCACACATCAGCTTCCTTATTGAGTGAGATGCACCATTTGGGTCATACTAGCAGGATTAGGGCTCTCAGCTGACAGAATCCTATCTAAGGACTAATGGAGGTGAAAACTGGGACTCTCCGAGCAGGAAGATGAGTATAGAAAGAGAAAGCTCACAAATAAAGTGATAGTAAAATTCCTTTTGTGTGTACGATGAGTGTAGGGTTGACCATGTAGTATTTGAAACCAGTTTGGGGGGTGGGGTCTTTCCCAGGGAAGACTCTTCCTCATGTTCTCAGCCTCTTTTTAGTTACCCATAATTCTTTGTCTAGGGTTGGCTCACCATGGTCTTTTCCTGTTTTCATGGTGCCATTCCTACTGGTGTCATCATGAGTGTTCGGATCCTGCTTAGACAGACAGTCACGTTGATGAGACTCCACTGAATATAACGTCTCTGACATCTCGATGAGACAAAGCCTCACAGCACACCTCCTGTTTCTCTGTCCTCTGGCTCTTACCATCTTTCCAACCCTCTGGCTAGGGTCTGAGGTACAGGAATTGTTCTGTAGATGGATTTTATAGCAATTTGTATTAAGGTATTTAGGAATATATAGGCATATGCATGTGTTTGCGTGTACATATGTATATGTAGATACATATATGCAGAAATATTTAAAGAAAAAGAGGCCATGAAGTTCAGATATAACAAGGTATTGTAAGGGAGGTATGTTGAAAGGGTTGGTGAGAGGAATGAGGAAGAGAAAACAATATAAGTATGATTTAATATTTAAATGTGTATAAAATAAATAAATAAAACAGCTATTACTCAGGATACTTTGGAAAGCTTCAAAAATGCACTACTATAATGAAGGTTGCAGAAATCAATAAGCAGGTGAAAACACCTCAAATACAATGAAAATAACCAGGAATCAGCAATATAGGAAAGGAGAAACATGTCAATAACAGAAAAATCTTAAAAAATATATTAGACACAAATAAAGGTAGTTATAGAAATTAAAACAACAGAATAAAATTTAAAACTCAAAAATGTCTTGGGGGTTTTGAGTGGTCCTAGGTAATCAACTCCCTCAGGAGAAATCTCTCTTCTTTTGCTGCTGAATTCAGTTTCTTCAAGAATGACATTTGTATATCAACTAAGGTAAACAATTGACAGCAGCAATACCGTACATAGATAAGATGAATGACAGGACCACGCCAAGGCATGGCTCAGGTACAGCCAAAAGATATACTGAGTAGGAAAGTGTCTGTGGGGGAGATTATTCTTCCTCTCTTACGCCTGAATAAGTTGGGGCACATTATTAGGTGTTCTTGTAAGCTTTATTCTAATCTGTGTTGTGTTTGCCTTGTTTCCTGGTAATCCCTTTGCCAGTTTGCAACAAGATTGATAGCGAAATATCAGATAATAACATCCACACAGATGTTTGAATTGGCCTCGTGTCTATCATTAATTTTAGATTCTTTTTAAAATATACTACCCCTCTATACCTTTCCCTTGAAGGGTCAATACTCTACTCTGCCAGCACTTAGATAAATACCCCCAGTGGTCTGCCAAATATTAATGCATAGAATTCGTTTGAAAGATAGGAGATCACCAAGGGCTCTGAGTGAAAGTGTTAAATGTCTTTGTAGTCATGGGGTCAATCAGGAGGATAAATGAAGGGACAGAGAGGCTTATTGGATTCGGTAGCTTTGGTCTAGGTTTCTTAAATATCTGGCAAGTCTCACCTACCCATCAATATCAAAAGACAAGCTCAAGGAACAAAAGCCCTCCAGAATGTCAAAATGTAGAACATAGTATTATCTAAAAATATAAGCGCAAACAGAAGATGAGAAGGCACTAGAGATCTCAAGGTCCTTGGATAGCAATTGTATATTTCCTTTACCATGGTTGTTTTGACCTCCGAATGTTATCCTTTTCCTATATAAGAAACACCCGGTGAGTAAGATTGCTGAAGCAGCCATCACAATTGCCCCACCACACTAATATTGACTGGAGGCAGAAGACTAAAGGCTGGGAACACTGGCTTTGCTAGGGGGATTCAGGACGAGGGTGGGGTGACACTGGGCTGGCTAAGTGGAAATATCTAGAAATAGACTATCATGGTTATGCAGGACTGGTCAGATAAGAGGATGCTCAGGAAGACAGGAGAGAAGATTCAACCGGAATTAGGGTAGGCCTTATCTGTATTCTAGGGCTAGTAAAAAGAGAAATGGGTGCCATCCTTAGGGTAATCTGGTGAGGCTAAACTATGTTACCTGTTAGGGAGAGCAAAGTAGGTCCATTATCCAGCTGAGTAGTTGGAGGACATGAGAGTTAGATTAGGTTCAGCTATAGTGAAGAAAGATTGGTTAGCAGACAAATGTTTGGGCTGGGACATGGGCTGAGTGAGACTTTCTGGGAAAGTTGTCAATTAGTAGTTGACAATTAAAAGAGTAGACTCATGAGAGTGAGTTGTAAAATGGTCCAAGGTTGGGCCCTCCTTAATCTCTTAGAGTCTTATTTGACTCTATCATCTCTCTTTACATATACTTCCCTCTTGTGATATCAACCACCACAAGAAACTCATGAGATCCAAAATGACCACCCAGTCTTGGGTATTTCCGTTACAATAATGGGAAACAGAACAACACACAGGCTGTAGACCAGTTTGCGAAGTACAGGAAACTCTGGGATGAAACTGTGGTTCTAAATTTTATTTTTCAAGTAAAGCTCAAGTCTATTAAGGCAAATTTGACAAAAACAAAGCAATTTACCAAATATATCAGAAACCTTATTGAATAACCATAGAAATTAGAAGAATGGTAATATTGTAAGAAACAATTTGGAGGAGCAGCAATAGGGAAGGGGATTGTTTTGTACTATTATACCAACAACAATACTGTACAAATTATAATAAATAATAAATATAACATACAAAATTAGTATAGCCACCATTTTGGAAAATAGAAATAGCTAAACATTAAAAAAATTTAAATAGTCTTTTCCATTAAGAAATGTTGCTACATATTTTCTATTCTAGGACTGAAAATCTTTTCCTATATCCATATGGAGCTGAAGTATAAAGATGTTCACAGTCATACAATATTGAAAAATTAAAGAGGGTTAGAAAGCTATGCACACAAATGGTAATATATTCCTTAGCAAGGAAAATTTGATCCACTTAAAATGAATTTAACAATAGTTATACATATGTTAGTATGAATGCCCTTGCAATGTGAAATACTGAGTGAAAAAAATCACAAAGTGGAACACGAGTAAAGCATTTTAATTTTAAAAGTTCATGTTGAGCTTGTGGAGATAGCTCAGAGGATGTCACGCTCACTGCACAAACAGGAATATCTCAGTTTGGGTCTCCAGCACTCATGTAAAAGCCGGGGGTGATGGTAAGTACCTGCAACCCCTGTGCTAGGAGATGGAAAGAGGAGAACGCCAGGGATCACTAGCCAGTCAGCTAGTCCAGATATTGAGCCTCGGGTTCACTAAGAGCCTGTCAAGAATTAGGGAAGAGAAGTAGTTGAGAAAGACATTCTAACTTGAACTTTTGACCTCCACACATGACTGCTCAGGCAAGTGCACTCCTACACAAATATGCAGGCAGGCAGATACCACACACAAAGAAGAGAAAAAACATGGTTATTAAAATACTAATGGTCTCCATATTAAAAAAAATATCACAAAACATAGACAGAAGGAGACAAATCACAAGTTCGACAGATCCAAATTTCGGGGACGAGTACATGGAAAGAACACAAGGAAGTGACTTTGAGGAGCTTATCACAGAAACATTTTCTATCCTAAAAAAAAAAAATGTAAAGTAAATGGGACTGAATATCTATATTTGTTCAACATGGCAAAGTAAACAACTATATCTGTTATTTAATTTTTCTAACTGTCCTAAATATATTAGAATTCTAATGGTTATTTTAAAACACATTGCTCCAAAGCTTTAACACCTGAGTATTTTTAATGTAAAGGAAAAGTGTCTTCCCATACATCGCCCTTAGTGAGAGAGAACCTTCCTGGAGCAGGGAAAGGTAGAGACACTCAAGAGTAGGCCAGAGGGGTCCAGGTGCTCACAGGCAGGCATCTGGGATTAAGGGACAGTGAGTTTCCTTCATTTTGATCTAATGGAACATCTGATGACTACATACTGAGCAGTCTCCTCTGCTTGAGTGTTTTGTTTCCTGAAACAAATGATGTACCCCAAAAGTGGGGCACCTAGAGACTTTTGAACGTATGAGTGGCATTGTTGGTCTTAATGTGGTTCGTGAGTATTTTCTTTCTTCCTGCTTCTTCCTCCTCTTCCTCTTTTCACCCTTTCTCCATCTTCATTCTGTTCACCTCACATATGATATTTTGAAAAAGGAATCATTGATTTTTAAAAGCACTTTGTAAAGTCTGGGATAGTCATAATTTCAAATATGTCTTCCTTTCCTGAATTTTCTGTCACAATATATAAACAAGATAAAAATAGCTATTACTCTGGTTTCTGTCTCTCTGTTCACAGATTTATAGTAGTAAAGAATTTTTCTAACTCCAGAACAGAATTTGGATTTAAATCCATGCTTTCCTTGGTTGCAGGTAATTATACGAACATCACAAGCATTACAAACCCACCTGACCTTGAAGGGTGGGTGGGCTTGAGATGGGAAAAAGCAATTCCCTCACTCTATTTTGACAAGGGTGAATCCTTTTCTAGACTTTGCATTTCCTTTAGGCATGGGAAATTCTTACAAATCATAGTTTAGTTTACAGAGACAACAGATGCATGGTGCAATTATAATCCCATGAATTACTTATACGGAAAGAGTTATGTTCAAATGTCACTGTGGAAAACTCCATGAATGGTATATAGTTTTGAACTGCATATAGCAGGATGTCAGACTCTCCAAATAGCTTACACATCCAGGGATTTCACCTGGCAGAAGGATATTCCCTGAAAGCAAGATTCTGGACCAAGAGGTATAAATGAGAAGAAAGGACTGAGTGATCATATATCCCATAGCTTTTTGATCTTTAAGGAGAAATCACTTGGTTACCTTGAACATGCTGGTGTTGTTTCAGTGTATCTAGGAACAGGCATACTATATTTCTTGCAAGTTCCTAGGCAATCCCAATGTTGCTGGATTGTATGGGATATGCGCAGAGAAAGCTAATGAGCAAATGTGATAACTCAGGGGTAGGGAAACGAGAAAGTCAGAACAAGTAGGGATGGTTTGTTTCTAAACATTCCACTCGAATGCTAATTAAAGACAAAAAAGGGAAGAGGAGGGGGAGGGAGTAGGAGGAGCTGTGCAGATCGAGAAGGCAGCTGTTACATTCTAAGATACAAGTTTCTAAGAATCTAGAGAATTGTTGTTGCCCTGTACAATGTAATACCAATGTTACCTGGCCTCTCATTTGTTAATGTAAAGAAGCCCTTAAGGAGATGCTGACGCTTACTGGTAGACAACTGTTGTGAACTAGAGTGTGATGCAAAATGAGAAGGGTCAGATCCAAACATCAAAATAATGTAAAAAGGAGACTTGTTTGTTTGTCTTGACACAGTCTTGCTATATAGATCTTGCTATACTTGTACATGCTTCATAGACCAGGCTAATTCCAATCCCATGGCATCCCCCCTCCTGCCTCAGTTCCCCCAGATGTTGGGACTAAGAGTGTGCACCACCATGTCTGGCTCTAAAGTGTCTCTACAAATAGAGAATTGATGGCAAAAAGTATTTGGATAAGTCTGATTATAGAGTGAAGGTGAGTAAATACAGGATGAAAATTCTCAATTACCACAAATATAAAAATTAAGCAACAGAAAGGTACTGACACAGGTTAGAGCTGTGTTAGTACAATACAAGAATCATCCGGGAAAGACAGTCATGTAGCAATTGAGACTTCTGTCACCAAAGATGCCCCTTCTGAGGAGATTAGAGCTTTGGGGTTAAAATTCTAGTTTACAGCAGAAGTTAGAGGTGATAACCAGAACTCACCAGCCTCATTTGACTTTCCTCATATTTTTCTGATGCAGACCATTATATGTGGGTGCTCCAAAGTGTCTTCTGGGTGGACAGGCCTTTAATCTAGCTCTATGGAAGAAATGATAAAATCAACTGTATTCTTAGAAAATGATCTAGTCTTGGAACAAGCTTCCTCTAATGGGCTTGGATGGAGGCAGAGGGACAAATTTGATACTTAATGTAAGGACAATAAATAGTATCAGGAGATGGGTTGGTCAGAACTAGAGAGTATAATAGTCAAAGGTCCCAAGTTGTCTTTGAAACCTATATTCTTCCAAATATGGCAGAAAACATAAAGCTGTAAGGAAAAGTTTTGGGTCCATCCATGGGTTATCGTTAAAAGAAAATACACAGACTTCCCTCTGCACTGGCATTTTAAATTAAACTTGTGCCAACAGATTCTCTCCAGAGCTGTTTAGAAGGATTCAGTCAAGGCTCTGCTTTATTTTGCTTTTTTATTGTTTGTCAAGACTACAGAGGCAGACTCTGTAAAAACTGTCAACATCAAAATACCTTTATTCTTCTTCCTTTAAAAACATAATACAATGAAGATATGGCAGGGTCTGGGCTTATTAAGAATCTCTTAGATTCTCTGAAAGAGCAAGGATGCTGGGAAGCAAACACGCAGCCCAGAGGATTCAGCTGGATGCTGGTGAATCATAGAGAGGAAAGCTGGATATTGTACAGGCCTAAAGAAAAGACCTCATCAAAACCCTAGCCACAGTCTCAGTAAATTTCCAAATGCTATCCAGAGTTCTCAGACAACATTTACTGATTGTTTGGCACGTTTCAGGTGATTACATAGCAAATTATACAAGTCACAGATGGTTATAAATTTAACTACTTCCTTCCAGTGCCTGAAAACTGTAGAAACCTACAGTTTTAGACTAAGCAAAACAACGGATTTCACAGTATTAAGATTCCTTTCGAGTTTCCCTGTGCTGTCTAGAGTAGCTCAGATGCCCTCCTCTGGACACCTCTGCATCCCCAAGTTCATATGCTTAGAAGCTGGATTCAGGCTCATCTGTGCCACCCATCTTCTCACGGTGCTTGCTCCGATTTCTCACTTTGGTTAAAAATATGGATGCAGGTCCCACCCGTACAGGCACAATTAAAAGATAAAAGGAACAGAATCAAAAGAGAGGTCCATCATGAAGAAATGTCTACAGCCTGCCTATGTATATGTTCCAGCGACACTCAGTCCACTTACGACACCACGTGAGAATGTAGACAGACATCCATAGACACAGAAAACTGACACGAAGTCGATCTGTTTGAAAGGAAATACGAAAGGAAATGGAAACATTTCCAGGTTTTCATTTCCACCTTTATTAATTTTTGCTTCAAACCCCCTAAATGTAACTATTAAGTGATGCAGAAACGTTCATTGCTCCTTCTCACTAAGCACCATACAGAAGAAGTAGTCATGATTTGAAGGATGATTTGGGGTAGGTTTTTTTTTTTTAACCTTATGTCTTTCTTGTCTTGGTCCTTTGCAGGAAGCAGAATGTGCCTACATCCTTTTTGTTATTGCCATATTCTGGATCACAGAAGCTTTGCCCCTGTCAATCACAGCTCTACTGCCTGGGTTAATGTTCCCCATGTTTGGGATCATGCGTTCTTCACACGTAAGTTCTTCGAATGCTGTTCAGTTTTGATTACTTATCTATGTGGTGACATCATTTGAGACAAGTTGTCTTTAAAGGGATCCATTATCCCGAAGTGCTCCAAATGTTCGAGTACTTCTTCTCTGAGAGTCTGCATGTTTGTCTATCTTGAATGAACAAACAGGCCTTTGCTTCTTGAGTCATATGTGTCTATTGAAGAAATGTGACCATCGTCCCTTGCTGACATTTATAGCTGGCTCCTTTCTCCCAACTAAAGGGGCCATTCATTCACATCCTAAATAATCTTGTACAATTCCCTAATTCCACAGAACTTGAATTGACAGTATTGAAAAAAAAAAAAGGAAGCACAATTTGTGCTTTTTATGAAGAAAAAAAAAAAAAAAGCTCCCTGTTTTCCTTTTCCAGCAACCTGGTTTTTCAAAAGATAAAGCCAAATTAGCTTTCATGTGCATTTCTATTTTTTTCTAGCTGAGAGGTGTTTATTCATGCTGAGATTTTTTTTTAACCTTTATGCAGTCTGAAGGTACCCGTCTAAGGAATATAAAATCAGTTTCCCCTTAAATAAATGAAACACCCTGAAACCAGAACACTTATCTCCATTGAGTCTCCAGGTAGTGACTAAATAACTGCCTAAAGTGCTTACGACTTTAGAGTAGCAACATTCTTATGAAAGCCCTCAAGTTCATTCATTCAGTCAGTCAGTGCAACCTGACTTTCTTTCTGCTTTTTGCTTGGGTCTAGCGCCATTATCTGGATGCTGACACATCTTGCACGTGGATGGAGATTTTTTTCTTTCTAACTAGTCTTAGTTAAGCTCTTCCTACCAGAGGAGTTGTTTCTACTTCATTTGCACATAGTTTGTCCCCAGTTAGGAGTCAAAATTCTTTTTGCACTTATGATCCTATCTGCTCCTCTTTCCATTGATTTTCCTTCCAACTTTTCTTCTGTTCTTTCTAATTAGGATTGTTTTGGAGAAGATCGTGGCAAGGGTTATCTTTTGATTGCTCTTCCCTCTAGGCGGAGGTTCAGCTTCGGAGGAATCTGGAGCCCCAAATTCTAAGTTTCTTAGGTGGTCTAACATGTGGAGGGGTGGAGAAGATGAATCAGAGACAGCAAATATGTTGCAGGAGCTTACAGTACTTGTACCACTGTGGCTGGCAGTATCAGTCCAGAAATCCTTTATTTTCAAAGGTGACACCATCACTAACCCTTGGGTCTTAGAGGTGGAAAATAATTGTACAGAGACAACTCTCACCTAGGCTAGGTATTTCCTCCATTTTTTTTTTTTGTTCTACAAATGACCTCATACCATGTCATGTTTGTCTGGTTGTAGGTCATCAGTAAATCACAAGAATGGTAATTTTGACTTTTAGGAAGTTCAGCTTCATTTAGACTTAGTGTGACATTCAATTACATTGACCCATGTAATTTTTGCTTCACATCTGTTCCGCAAATAAACATCATAAATGCACCTAGCATTTCTTGGAAATTAAATATTAATGTAATCTGTAGCTCCAGTCCATATGGTTTTTTGATCTTAACTCCTCTCTTCAAACCCACCATCTTCATCGATCACCACCACTGACCACCCCATCTCTTTATCTCATTCCAGAACTAATGCTAGTTATTTTGCTTGTTGACAATACTTGAAATTAAGCAGGTTAACAGATTAACTATGTTTCCTGCTGCTGGGATAAAGTATCCTGACAAGAGTAAATTCAGGCAGGAATGGTTAACTTTGGCTCACAGTTTGGTTGTACCGTCCATCATTCTGGGGAAATAGTAGCAGCAGAGATTTAAGGCATCTGGTAACTTTGTATCTGCAGTCAGAGAGAAAAGAGCAAGGGATGCTAGTGTTCAGCTCAATTGCTTCTTTTTTTTTATTCAGTCCACAATAAAAATCCATAGAATGATGTTACCCACACAGGACAAATATTCCCACTGCAACTAACCCAACCTAGATAAATCCCCCTTAGGTATGCTGAGAGGCTAACCTAATCTAGAGAATCCCTTATTGGCATCTTCTCAGGCTTGTATTCCAGAGGATTCTGGATGCCATCAAGAATTCAAGGGTGTACAATCGAATAAAACACGTAAAATCATGTTCAAATGATGGTACAACACCTATGAGTTTTCATATCAATGGTTTTGAGAGTATTGTGTTATTGATATACCTCATATCAGCACTTTTGAATGTTAAATGTATCACTGAGTAGGTGAATCTCTTCATCCAAGTGGAGAGCCCTAAGCATGTCTTTCTTTGGACACAATATATATAATTTTATTTATATACTTTAAAGCCAATGTTGGCTATCTAAACCTTGTTATGCATATTGCTATAATTGAATTGTTATAATGTTGAGTTAAATTTAAACTGCTAAGTAGTGAATATGATCAATTTGATCTTCTATAACAGATATTAGTACTACTATAGTTGAAAATACATTTATAAATAAAATATATGAGAAAAACCTATGCATATATTGATGTTATATAACATATTTACTCAGTCATTCAATACATATTTATGTGGTAAGGCCTGCCAGACACTTGGAAAACAGTAATAAATAAAACTTGGGGATATTTTTATGAATTAAAGTAGACAAATTTCCTATTTATTTTAGAATAATGGAGAGAGTAAACAATATATCTGATAAATAGATGAGTTAAATAGTTTGTTTAATAGGTCATTGCTGGGTCCTCAAAAGATAGTTTTGTGTTTAATCTACTTGCTATGCAAATACAAGGATGTGAATGTAGATCCTCAGCACCCACACAAAAAGCCAGGTGCAGCATCGTAAACCTGTAATGTCAGCTCCAGGGAGAAGAAGTCAGAGTCTGCACGGTGAAAAGCCAGTCTGTACAATTGCTGAGCCACAGATTGAGTGAGAGAATGTGTCTCAGAAAATAAGGTGGAGAGTGATAAAGATATGGTTGTCCACTTCTTGCCTCCACATCCACATGCCTAGGCATAGGCATCTGCACACACACAGGCGCACACATGCATATATCATGTACTCCCCCACATGAATTAAACATATTCGGTGATATGGGAAAATGCAAGAAGGTAGTGAAGATCAGTAGGGGTAACAATTTAGATAGGGTTATTTACTCGAATATTTTTTTTAATTGGGATAAAACAACCTATTTACCTGTATAAAGAGCTGCTGGAGATAAATATTCCAGTTATTTAAGTACTGGAGAATGCTTATTAAGAGAGAAACCAGCCGGGCAGTGGTGGCGCACGCCTTTAATCCCAGCACTTGGGAGGTAGAGGCAGGTGGATTTCTGAGTTCCAGGCCAGTATGGTCTACAGGGGGAGTTCCAGGACAGCCAGGGCTACACAGAGAAACCCTGGAGAGAGAGAGAGAGAGAGAGAGAGAGAGAGAGAGAGAGAGAGAGAGAGAGAGAGAGAGAGAGAGAGAGAGAGGCTCCTGGTACAAAAGCCTCAAGCCTCAAGGCAGGTCAGTGCCTATGGTAGGACCCACATGACTACAGCCAAAGGATTAAGTGGTAAATCTACTAAAGAGGGCGTCAGGGAGGGGCCAAGATAAGATTTGGGCTTGCCATGGCCAACAAGTCCACGATCAGCTTTTATCAATGAGGAAGTACAAACTTACTGGAGAATTGTGAGCAGACTTTGATTTTCAAGGAATCATCTGAGCTACTGTATTGAGAAAGTAAGCAAAAGGGAGATGAGCAAGCAATTGGAAGATAGGTGGAGACCAGAACAGGGCTGCGGCATATGCATCGGCTATATTGCTAATAGCTTTGCAAAGGAAAGCCAACTAACTCACTTCCTTTACTTATTAGATATAGCGTACAGTTCAAAGAAGAGATTCAAGGATGCCTCCCAGGTGTTTGACCTGTCAAGTAGAGAAATGGAGTTGCATCTCACGAAACTGGAACGATTGTAGGAGAAGCCACCTGGCTGTGGAGAAGGGCTGAAGCATGGGGTTTAATGCTTGATGTGTACATTTGAGATGCTTACTGGGGACCTAAGTGAAGATGTTGAGTGTGGGGTACACGTATGAATATACCATACCAGACATTCAGAGTTCATGAGAGATGGGATCGTCTGGAGCTATGAGATTTAGCATTTAGATAGTTTTTAAAGTCTGTGACTTGAGATCATTTGGGAAAGTAAATGAAGACATAAAATTGAAGTGGAAGTGGGGTTGGGGTCTGGAGCGGCAGCTCAGTGGTTAAGAGTACCAGCTGCTCTTCCAGAGTGCCTGGGCTCAATTCCCAGTTCCCCCATAGCAGTCACAGCTGTCTTTAACTCCAGTTTCAGGGCTTCTGACTTCCTTACATCTGATATCCATTCAGGTAAAGCATCAGTGAATATTAGGAAGAGAGAAAGAAAGAAAGAAAGAAAGAAAGAAAGAAAGAAAGAAAGAAAGAAAGAAAGAAAGAAAGAAAGAAGAAACAAGAAAAAATAAAGAAAAGAAACAAGAAAAAAAGAAAGAAGGGAAATCAAAGTAGATTGTTGGATATTACAACCTTTAGAGATTGGCAACGCTGGCTATGGTAGCTTAAACGTGAAATGTAAACAAGTACTGTGGAGGGAATTTTGAGACCACCCTGAGCCTTGTAAATTCAAGGTCATTGGAAGATGAATAGAGAAAACCAGTCTCAAATAATGCAAATAATAGTGCAAACAACAACAACAACAACAACAGCAATAATAATAACAAGAAAACAAGAAACGGGTTAATGGAAAGAGTAAGCATTAGGCAAGGAGACCAGGAGCAAAGGTTACTGGCATAAAAGGAAAACCAGAGAGGTGTGAAAACCTAAGATCCAAATGAAGCAAGTGCATTAAAGGGGGAAGCAATGACCAGGCTATCAAATTGGCTATTAAGTCAGTTAAAATGCAGACCACAAGTTTCATCATTGCACAACAAAACAACTTAAATAAATATTCTAAAATGAAGTATAAAATCATATTAATTTTAACCCACAAGGCATATTTTACAGAGACATTTTTATTTAGCTCACAGACAATGTACAGAACTACTTTTCATGACTTTTTATTGATTTGGGCAAAGGTTGCTCAGCTGATAAATTATATAGCTAGGCAAGAACCCAGGTGTTTTGATTGAAAAATTTCATATATTTTTTTAGATGAAATTCCATTTAGGGACAGGAATGTAACTATCTTGATCTTGTAAATGGACTTTAAACCTCGTGAATTTTACTTGACATATCCATTTTTTCTCTCAAAATAGTTATATTTATCAGTGTCATTTCTAATTCACAAGTACTTCCTTTTTTCCTTCCTTCCTTCCTTTCTTTCTTTTACAACCTCTTGGCCTCAAGCTTTCTATGTAGCAAAGGATGACCTGAACCTTCCCCTCACCCCGCTGCTTCTACCTTCCAAGTATACGTCTGAGACTACCAGCATGCACCAGGCTGCGGTTTATTTGGTGCTAATATTAAAACCTAGGGATCTGTGCAAGCTAGGCAAGCAGTCTACTCTCCTCACAAGTCCCCAAGAGAACGCTCTGCCCGAGAGAATGCTCTGCGAATGTCTCCTGGACATTAGGCTTTACACAAGGTTCTTCCTCAAGCATACCTGATCCTTATGAAAAGCTAGGTAGCATCTACAACAGCAGACAGAGAACTAATATCTGTTTTAATCTATGAAGGAAGATTAGAAATTTGTAGAAAATGCAAAAAGGTGATTATAGCTTAAATTGAAAGCAAATGTCTAATTATTTTTGTGTTTGGAGAAATATACACACAGAAAGCAATGGGGTGAAAGCAGGTGGTAAAAGATTGAGCTGCAGAGATGCAGTGAGCCTGAATTTAGATGGGTTATGTCTGACAAGTGGAGAATATAGGATTAGGTCTCAGATACCACAGAACTACCTGAAAGGGAATAAAATAGTTGATGACATATCTAGATTCACACTTCATAAAAGTGACCAACAGTGGTATAGGATCGATTAGAGAACAATGGTGGTCTCCTAATGGTGAGGTCATGTGTGAATAGAGAAGATTCAATGCATTTTTAAATACAGAGACAGTAAAAGGAACAGTACACACATATTGGAAATGAAAAGGTAATTTCAGATAACTCTGAAATTTGACTTAGTCTACAGACTAAAGGGAGTTTTATTCTTCATGAAACAGAACAGGAGGAAGAAGGTATTTGATGGATATTTGAGTTGAGAAGGTGTCTGCTATTTTGAATCACTAAGATTTAGATGTTTGTGGGAAATGGAAATGTCTGTTGGGGTCATGTTCTGGAACTTGGACTTCTCTGTCAGAATACAGAGAGTGTTGAAGTCACCACTCATTCGGCAAGTGGTCTCCACTGTGTTGGAGATTATGTATGCATGTGAGTCGCACAGAGAGAGGAACTAAGTCTCTAGAGTTTGCCATTAAATGTCTGAAACAAAAAGAGCACACATGAAGCCTTCTAGAGTATATGCAATTGTGAGAACAGATTAGAAATATTTCAGAGTAGGCCAAGAAAAATTTCTCAAAGAACTACTGAGGGGAAAAGGTGTTTACAGGAATAGACACATGGGAAAATCAATATACTAAAACAGTTATAGTAAGTAATGGCACAGAGTTGGTTGGCTGGAAGGGTTAGAACTGAATAAAGACATTTGGAAGGCAGGAGCTCAAAAATCACTGTGTTCTTTACTTACTCCTTAATTTATTCAATTTCATTGACTGAACTCCTAGTTTGTGCCAAGACTTCTGATAATTTTCAAACATCAGTTTCTGAAGCCACAGGATAGGTGTCAGGCATGCAGCATAGAGTTAAGTGAGCAGGTGCAAGTTATGGTAAAAAAAGAAGCAAGGCAGGTCAGAACGTCAGCAAGACCCACTTAGAAATTCCAAATGTTTCACCATTGATGAAACTGGGGGAGGAGGGTAGCACGGGGAGAGAAAACTATCAGACATCCCTTTGGTCTCAGATGAGAACCTCTGCAGCTCCTCAAATGGTTGTCATTTCTCTGTGTTATGAAACGCTTAATTCTTCTCATTCTTTTTTTGTTTTGTTTTGTTTTGTTTTGTTTTGTTTTGTTTTGTTTTTGTTTTTCGAGATAGGGTTTCTCTGTATAGCCCTGGCTGTCCTGTCTGTAGACCAGGCTGGCCTCGAACTCAGAAATCTGCCTGCCTCTGCCTCCCAAGTGCTGGGATTAAAGGCGTGCGCCACCTCGCCCCGCCCTTCTTAAATGTAATGGGGGAGTTGGAAGGGGAGTGGCTCGAGGTTCGGGCAGATTGTACAGAGACTGCTGTAATGGCTTTGGCCCTCCAGTCCAGGTGGTAGGGATATAGACGTGTATAACCACGTCTGATTACAGCAACCACTCTTTTTTTTTTATTATTATTAGATATTTTCTTTATTTATATGTAAATTTCTCATTTCCCAGTTTCCCCTCCGAAAAACAAACAAACAAGAACAAGAACAAACCCCTGTTGCCTCCCCCCTCCCCATGCCTGCCACCCCACCCTCTCCCACATCAATAGGAAGAGAGGACCTCGGCCTTGTGAAGGTTTTGTGCTACAGCAACCATTCTTAACAAGTGAACCACCTCTTCAGCCTCTAAAGTAGAATTTTTGCGTGGGTTTCAAGCAGTAATAGAATCTCTCAGGTGTAATCTCTTCCAAGACGTTAAAAACAAACAAATCTAAGTCTGGGCCTGCTCTTCTCGCTCAAGATCTACATCCAGATCTCAGTCTCCCTCGTTTTCAAAGTCTTGATCCCAAAGCCAATCTGTCTGTCACTCAAGGATGCACAGGCTGAGGTCTAGGTCTCATTCCAGATCATATGCTGCAGCTCACAAGAGAGAAATGAATCACCTCTGAGTATATCAGAATCGAGATTTCTGTGCTCACAACAGAGGCTACAGGACACCCTATTAATAATTTCCGTGGGTGAAACCGAGGCGTTTATCGATGGGGGCAGTATAACTATGGTAGCTACAGAAACTACTGTTTCAAATGGCAGAATTACCAGCAAGCATGCAGCCCTGGTCAGGACTGTTCTCGTTACAGATAGCCAAAGAGAAGGTCCCCTTCACCACGATCCAGGAGCCATTCTAGGAACTCTGATAAGTCATCCTTTGACAGGGCAAGACACTCCTCGTCCTCCCAGTCATCTTCAAACCACAGCAGAGTTGAGTTGTCTAGGTACAAGTCCACAAAAGAGAAAAAGTCCTCTTCCAAGAATAGCCAGCCACTTCAGGTAGTTAGTGATAGCTAGGGATATGAGGCTAAGGAGCAGATATTCCCTGGAGGCAATTCTCAAGATGTAAAAGGGCCTGAGAGCTCAAAGTCATGGCTAGACGCCAGTATCTATGGCACTGGTTCTGCATCAGTAGCCTTGGTTTTTGATCTGAGTCCCTGGACCAGAAGCCCTGTTCTCAAAATCCCCCTCCAGTCTATGGTGTTTAGGCAAAGGTCACCATGTCTTAGCCCCCTGCCAAACCCTAGTCCTCTACTTTCTAATATATCCAGATGGATTTATCTATGTCAGGTGGTGCTGGATATCAGTCTGGAGGACACCAAGCTCAGTTCAACCCTTGGCTCTGGGTCTTTGAGTCTATCCAAAATGAGCGCTGTGGGTAAGAGTTCACCAGCTCCTGGCTCTGCATGTGGTTCATCTTGGAAAGAGGAGAGCGCTCCTTCAGGAGAAGCAGCACATACAAAAACTTGTAAGAGCAGAAGACAAAGACTAGGAAGGATAAAAAACAGAAACAAACAAATACTAATAAAGAGTAGCTGCGGGACAAAGGGGGGGCTTCTCTGATGCTGATGTAAAAAAATGAAATCTGATCCATTTGCTTCCAAAAATGGACACTGAGAAGCCCTTCCGAGATAGCCAGTCGCTTGATGACTTGGAGTGAAAGATGTCTCACTTCCACAAGGAGGAGATGGATGAGCAAGATGAGGACAAAAATTAGGAAAGGGGGGAACCTGAATTTGATGATGAGCCCAGATCAACGTCTAAAGTCATAGCCAGTGCAAGCAAAAACCAGAAAGAAGTCAGGAAAGAGGAAGAGCCTGGTTCACGCAGGGAGGGGAATGCCGAGGAAAGCAGAGGAGCTGGAGGAGGAGCCTTTCACAGAGAGATCCTGAAAGGAGGTGTGTGGATGGAGCATCCAAGAGGAGCAAAAAGTGAGCACAGGGGCTTTTCACCAGAAAAAAAAAATATCTTGGTGACTGCATACAAGGTGGTCCAGGAGAAAAGTTGATTACCTCCCGCAAGAAAGACCTATGAAAGATATGACAAGTTGGGAAACAAAGGAGACGTTTCCTCAGGGAACTCTTCCTTTTCCATTACTCGAGAGGCCCAGGTCAATGTCCGGATAGATTCCTTTGATGAGGACCTTGTATCATGCAGTGGCTTATTTGGCTCAGGAATGAATGCTTTGAAGGGATCTAATCCATAGCAATAAAAGGAACAGGAGTACCGTTCCATTTTCCAGCACATACAGTCAGCTCAGTCTCAGGATAGCCCCTCAGAATTGTTAGCCCAGCATATAGTGACCATTGATAAAGTGCCCATTGTGGATCCTATGGAAGGACATTGCATGAAGGCTTTACAAAATACCTAGAGAAAAGAAACAAACATGAAGCAGCTAAAAATTAGAAAAGCCCAGAGATACACAGGATAGTCATTCTATCCCCCTCCCCAGTACATTCAAAAAGCATGGTTTAACTTTGCTCAGCATAGCTTTGTGATTTGATTTTATAAAAGCATTTCCTAACGCCACTTCTAAATACCAGTTGCATGAGATGCTTTCCCCAACAAACGATCAGTAAATTTATTAAAATTAAAGACATTCTGAAAATAGGAAAAATGTTAGGCCACCTTTTGAAAATTATAAGATAAATTATCACTTAAAGGTTTTGTGAAGGCCAGTGGGAGAAAAATCCAGAATTTTAAGAGTTGAGATTCTAACTTAACTGAACACACAATTATAACAGCATCAGGAGATTTGTATTAAAAGTGTTGGGTAATTCTTTGGAATTACTCTGGCAAATTGTTGCTCAAAGTGACTGGACATTGTGTTCCTCTCTGAGTGATGATAAGTAAAAATGGTTTAAAATGGCAGTTTTTAGGTAAGGACCTTTGTTTTATAATAAATTACTTTGAAGATGAAATCATTCAAATATAAAGGAGGACTATGGTTATCAGAAAACAGATAGTGATAAAGTTGTGAATTCAGGTTGCTAAGGATGAAGATTTGAAAACATGGGGACTAATGTGGAATTTCCTGACATTCCAGTCATTGGCACTCCACTGTAAGACATTGTAACAGTAATATCAGTTTGTAGATGGAGAAATTAAAGTATAACACCACTTGTATGAGGTGACTCATATTTTTAAAAAATCTAGTGCTTTTTATATGCATATTTTCCTATATCCTTTAAAAGTGTTGTTTCTGGTTGAAACTTTAGATAATGTGTATTCAAACACACTTACATGTCTGTTGACACAATAGAAAATTGCACAGTTGAAGGTCACGGTTAAGAGTAGTAGCTTAAGAGCGTCTGTTGTACATCATTCCTGGACCAAGATTCATAATCGTGGGTTTCATTGAAATTTCAGGTGGCTTCTGCTTATTTCAAAGACTTTCACCTTCTGCTAATTGGAGTCATCTGTTTAGCAACATCAATAGAAAAATGGAATTTGCACAAGAGGATCGCTCTGAAGATGGTGATGATGGTGGGGGTGAATCCAGCCTGGTGAGTATTATGTATATAGCACCTACACTATATCCTAAGCATACAATTGCGTGCCCAGCAAAATCTAAGTAGTAATGCAGGGACTGGCTCGGGTAACTGGGAAACCATGAAATTGTGAAGGTGATGTGAAGTGTGCGTGAAGGATAGGAGGAAAAACAGCAACAAGTTTCCTTTCACTGCAGGTCAAATTTCAGAGAGATTGGAAGAGATGCACACAACGCTCTGCTCTCAGCTCTAACACAGCCTTGGAGTCAAAGAGGAGAGGAGCCTTGAACCCCAGCACAGGAGATCGATACACTTCAGAGTAGATTTCAATCCAATCTTGTTTATTTGGCTGATTACACATTCAAAACTCATTCAAGAGCACCCTTTATCAACAGGGAGGATGTTAAGAACCAAAGACAAAGCCATTACTGACAGAATACAAATCTGTGCAGGAAAATTTCAAGGTGAACACATTTTTCTTTTCAAATCAAGTGTTGCAAAGTGAAACAATCAATTGAGAATTTTCTTCTATATGTGAAATTACTCATTTGACTGATTCCCCTTCACTAAAATGAATGTTTTTCATTCCATTAAATTAATTGGCTATTTGGGTTCTACTCCACCTCTTGTTATAAACATGAACATCAGCTAAGGAACATTTCCAGTGTCATAATAATTTGCATAATGTCTTACTTTAAAGCCTTAGGTGGTTTTTTTCCCCTTCTTATCATCCTTTGGAAAATAAGAAAAAAATTGACTTCTGTTGCATAATTTCTTCAAGGGCATAGGAGACTCTGTGTTTACCACTGTGGAGGAAATTTCTTTACTAAAATACTAATACTATGTATGTATATTCATGCACATTTCTCTGTGTAGATGTGACACATATGAGGCAAATATGACAAAATATATTACTTAGAATTTTATTATATGGATGTATTCCTTTAAAATATATTTATTATATAAATATAGTGGAATAGTGCCTTTTCCTCTTGGGTAGCATAGAAATCTTTTCCTTGGTCATCTGGTCATTGTTCCAGGAGAGGGGAAACTGAAGTGTGACGTAAGGCAGGACTCCTGTCCATTGCATCATTATTTGGCTCTTTGGTTTAAGGCATTTCCACCAGAAGAGGTTTCACATGATGCTAGTACTTTTAATATGGAAAGAACTATACATTCTGTAGATACTGTTAGTGTAGTTTTCATTTTTAATGATAGAATCATTATAGTTTTTATTTTTAAATTGAAAGTAAGTTCTGTTTAAGCATATTTCTAAGATGTTTTATGTTGTTTCACACATAAACATATCATATTCAAGTTGGAAACATGGTGAAGAATTGTTTATTTAGACCTAATTTTTTAAAAAGATTATATAATTAGCACTCCATAAAAATATCTCCTTCTGAATGATTTTTGGCATCTTCTATCAGATCAACACCCCTTCCTCCCCGCTCAAATTTTATGATGACATTTTATAGAAATGGTTTAAGGCCCAAAGTCTTAGATTTGTTACGTTAAGGACGAATTATTCTATTTATAAGAAAAGACAAGTAATAAATCTAATTTTTGACAACAAGAAGGAATGCTAAGTTCAGAAGAGCATAAATAATAGAATCTATAGAAAATGCTCAAACTTCATTTTTAGCAAGTGATTGTAACCATTTTCTCCACCCACTATGTATTGAACCAGGAGAGTGAAGGAGTGAAGGGAGATTTATAAATATGAACCCTGTTCCTAGTTCTTTGGGCTGCACATACTAACAAACAGAAAAATGGCCCAAAGATGTAAAAAAAAGCAGGGGATTCTCATTAGTCATTGCCACTTTCATCTTCCTTAGTTCTAGAGACAAGTAGACATTAAAAAACAAAAACAAAAACAAAAACAAAAAAAACCTCAAGTATTAGGGAAATACTGTAAGCTCTTTTGCTACATACCAACATGCAGTTAGATATAAATTTAAGTTTTTAACCTGATTTTGAAAAGAATGTTTTCCTTGTACCCATAAGGGGATGCGTATCTTTTTTTAAAAAACTATTTTTTATTAGATTTTTTGTTTTGTTTTGTTTTTCGAGATAGGGTTTCTCTGTATAGCCCTGGATGTCCTGGAACTCTGTAGACCAGGCTGGCCTCAAATTCAGAAATCTGCCTGTCTCTGTCTCCCAAGTGCTGGGATTAAAGGCATGTACCACCACTGCCAGGCTAGATATTTTCTTTATTTACAATTTAAATGTTATCCCCTTTCATAGTTTCCCCTCCAAAAACCCCCTATCCCATTCCCCTCCCCCTGCTCACCAACCCACCCACTCCTACCTCTCCGCCCTGGCATTCCTCTACACTGGGTCATCGAGCCTTCACAGGACCAAGGGCCTCTCCTCCCATTAGGGGAGGCATATCTTAATAACTTCCTACCTGTCTGGGTAACTACACTTAGAGTTCTCCTTCAGGGCAGAAACTTTACCTTCTGTGTTCTGAAACACATTATTTCCAATTTGCAAACACTTTTTAAATAGTTGACTACAGAGAGCTGCACGAGCTGGCCAGCACACACTGCACACTAAAGACCCTCTCGTTTCAGGCTGACGTTGGGGTTCATGAGCAGCACTGCCTTCTTATCTATGTGGCTTAGCAACACCTCTACTGCTGCCATGGTGATGCCCATCGTGGAGGCTGTGGCGCAGCAGATCATCAGTGCTGAAGCAGAGGCCGAGGCCACTCAGATGACTTATTTCAATGAATCTGCCGCCCATGGACTGGACATTGATGGTATCATGGATTGATATGGCCACAGTGGGGTCTAGTCATTTGAGCAGTAGGCATAAATTCAATAATGCTGGGATACATTTTGAATTAAGAATGCACAAATGCATGAGATGCATTTAGCCTCACTCTTTTTGTAGTTCCCAGTATCTATCCAAATGAATTCTACAAATATTTTACATTAAATTAACTGTTGAATATACTCTGGCATAAAAATGAAGAACGCCTTTGTACCCTCCTGCCAGTCCAATGGAATGCTCGTATGTCCTTATCAGTAGACATCCAAGTTATTCTTCTTTCTCATGAATGGTTTTCCTGCATACCTTATAGATACTTAATTCCTACATCCTATTGGGGTACAACACAGCATTAAATTCCACCACTGGTATTTCTTGCTCTGACGAACTGCTCGGATGCAATGGATGATGTTGCAGGATATTTGTGCTTGTAAAAGAAGGATACTATATTGATATAAGGTGAACCTGTTTATTTTTAAATTTCAAAATAATGCTTCTACCTTCTAATGCGTGCGTGCATATCATGTGTGGATATATGCAGATCCAATGATAACTCTCTATTTAAATGGCTTCTCTTTCATTTAATGTCTTACAGAAACTGTTATTGGACAAGAAACAAATGAAAGAAAAGAGAAAACAAAGCCAGCTCCAGGGTAAAGACTATTGATATTAATAAAGATTTTCCAAATTACATTTTGATGAAATTATAAACTGGGCCAATTTATGTTTCAGAAGCAGTGATGACACAGGGAAGGTGTCAAGAAAGATGGAAACAGAAAAGGTACATTACATTTGATGCTTGCTAAATACTTGTACATGAATTATATTCACACTCTAATTGGATAGGTGTCTATTTAAAAATGTATTACTTTCTCATATAAAATTAATTTGTATAAAAGGCCCAAGTGTGGTACAATGGTTTGATAAGCCTTCCTCAATAGACTTCCAGATAAGAATTATTTTAGACTTT
>JADRCD010159290.1:0-14591 GCA_019843815.1 Montemys delectorum | reverse complement strand
TTAATCTTTCACATTGTATCCACTTTGGGATTTCTGTGATGGACTCCTTTAGGTTATAAAGATAGGATTGTTAGGTATGGGTGGATTCTACATTTGTCTGTGGTTACAAGGAAGAGTAAAATCTACAAAGTAATAAAGAATTGAGCTAGGAAAATATGAAGTAATAGATTCTTTTCTACCATGACTCCATTATTCCCTTGGGGTTGGCTTGGTTTTCTGCACCACACACAATTTCCCTCTTGTTGAAAGGTTTTAAGACCAATTTCTTGGCTATTGGTTGTCACTGGCAAGTGAGTGTCATTTATTGCAGCTTTCTACATATCTTTTCATGCTGGTCATTGTCATGATTTCTAGGAGTTTCGTGTATGTAGGATTGCTTGTTTCCCTCCTTTTGGACTTTACATAGCATTTTCTAAAACACAATAAAGTGGTCATAACCAGTTCAATTACTGGAATTTCTACACACTAAATGTGTGGTGTCTTCAGCAATAGAAGCTCAGTCTCACATCCCCAGAGCCTATTAAGGTTTGTTTTGGGAATCACTTGGCCGATACTTACCAACCACAAAATGAAGATACTATAGTTTTTATAAGTCTATCATCTTTGGGAGCTCTTTTAGTTCTAGTGGCTTAACTTCTTTTAAGTTATATACGTGCCATATAAAATATCCAGAACCCTCTTCTGGTGTGTCTGAAACAGAGACAGTGTATTCACAAATGCAAAATAAATAAGTCTTTAAAATAAACAAACAAAACAACAATAACAAAAAAGGATGATGATTTCCAGTTGGTTCTACCAAACATGACTGAGTACATTGCACCCCCCAAACTGAATACTGAAGTGCTCTTCATATCTATTAAGGAGGAGAGCTGACGTAACATTACAAGTGAGCCTCTAGGATGAGTAAGTCTGGTAAACATTTTTTTACCATTATTTTTAAATACAAAATAAGTGATCATTGTAATCTGAATGAAAAGGAATCTGTTTAAATATTATCTAAAAAAGAATAAAACACAAATAACCTAAGCTTTAGAAAGCAAAAACCCCAAATGACAATTTACAACATTAGTTGAAAATTCTAAAGCAATATGAATATATTAATAAATAATAGGTATGTAAAATAGACAGTGACTTACTGAACTACCCATTGGCAAGTTATGCATCCATGTACACAAACTTGGCAAAATGAAGGAAAAGGTGACTTTCTATACAGTATTGATGAGGATTGATGCTGAAACAGTTATTTTGCACATACATTGCCAATAAAAGGAGTAGGAAGCAAAACTGCAATAGTACCTAGTGTTGTCTACTTCTTTCCTGGATGCTTTGCATAATCCCATTTTCCTGATTGCATTTATTGTAGACTCCTGAGACTTTTATGTAAAATATAACACAAGAAATGAAGTACCAATTCTGAATGCGAATTGCAAAAGCTGCTGCCTCTTTTGATCTTTGCTAACTTTGAAGATTGATGCCATTTGTAAACTTCCCTTTGGCATTAACTGGGGCTCCATCTAACCAATTTGAACTTCTAGTGTAATTTCCTCCTACAGATCCTATCAAAAACAAAATTCATGAGCTGAAGGGTTGATTCACTCTCACTTGTGATTTGAGGTGGAAACAGCCTTATAAATGTTCTAGAGCCAGCATTGACTCACATTCAGTTCTCGTTGGAGAATATTTATTCACAGTAACAGCTAGTTTAGGAGATATTACTACACATTGATTGGGAGCTAATAACAAAGTAACAAAATAATAATTGAAAAGTTTCATGACTTAATTTTGTGCAATCCCAGTTCACTATTTAAGCGTAAACTTACATTTCTTGACAGTCATAGTTAACAGTATTGTAGATCTGCTAACCTTGAAAGTAAGTTCAAAAATATATACTTAAGAACCAGAGTAGAGATGGATATTTAAACATGCTTCATACTTAACCACAAAATTATTAGTAAAAATAGTTAAATTTCAGAAATTACATTTGTATAAAATCTTATTCCTAAATACTAATGTTCCAAAGCTTTTAATTTTTAAGATTTATTTATTTTTTAGATGTTGTTGTCTTCAGACACACCAAAAGATGCGATCAGATTCCATTGCAGACGGTTGGGACCCACATGTGGTTGCTGGAGAATGGACTCAGGAACTCTGGAAGAGTAGGCAGTGCTCCTAACCGCTCAGACATCTCTCCAGCCTCCCTCCCACTTTTTATATTTATTTATTTATACCACCCTGAACTTGCCCAATCTTGTCTGAGATATAATACTTAATTTATGATATCTTATGATTTAAATAATAGGTGTGATGGGAAAAACCTACTATTTTCAACCTAGTAGAGTATGGCTATATCTTACTTTATACTTTTAGTATATTATGTAAATTTGCATAAAATTTTTATTAATTGAGAAACTGTGTTAATATTAATTTTGTGTAAGCATTATGCATATAAAAACACTAGGGTCTGCATTTGACTTGGAGAACTTATAGAAATGAAGCATATACAGATCATGTTTATTGTGGCAATACAATGACAAGACTATGAGCTACCATAATAGACCAAATAATTTCCAAGACATTAAGCAAACAAATCATTTATATGGAGTATTGTAAACAAATCATTTATACATCTATTGCACATTGTGAATCTTTAACTATGCCTCAGAGACATCTAGTAAGTAGTTCAAAGCAGAATAAATCTATCATATTTTGTTAGGGCTGGAAAGAAACACTTTTAAATGACATATAATCCACTAAAATTATAGAAGACATTATTCAGCCAAGTAAACCTGACAGCTAGAAATATTAATATTATTATGATAATTAGGAAGGAACATGATTATTCAAATGTTTGTCACTTGGTTTACAATAAATTTCATTAAGGATGGGGGTTCCTACAATGTTTATGATTATTTTGTGGTAGACATAGATAAACTTTTCATGTTATGTTCATCATTGAATTATAGTTTCCTTCATTAGGCTATACATTCCTAAGTTACAGTATATACTATCAGAAGAATCATTCAGCTTGTACATATTTTCTCAATGTTACAAAAAAAGTCATAATACTACTCATAAGAGTGTAGTGTATATACACTTTTCCTGGTTAAAGAGGAAAAATTACATCTGACCTCAAGATCTCTGTTTATGATCACTTAGAAAAAATATCTGTGTAAAGCTGGATGGTGGTGGCACACACCTTTAATCCCAGCACTTTAATCCCAGCATTTGGGAAGCAGACACAGGTGGATTTCTGAGTTCGAGGCCAGCCTGGTCTACAGAGTGAGTTCCAGGACAGCCAAGGCTACATGAAGAAATCCTGTCTCTAAAAAACCAAATATATATATATATATATATATGTATATATATACACACACACACACACATAAGTGTGTGTTTGTGTGTGTGTGTATGTGTGTGTGTGTGTGTGTGTGAATCTTAGTATGGGAGGGAGAGTGGTTGGTTATTAAATCTATAGAAATTCCCCAAACCTTTGTACTTACCTACCTGATTTTTTTAATACTTATTTTTGCCCATTTCAGTAAGCACAACTACTAAATTGAGTTGACTTCCAGGAGATGACCATGTTAATTTGGTATTGAAATATTTGCAACATACTGTTTAAATTTTTTTTTTTAAGACAAGGTTTCTCTGTATAGTTCTGGCTGTCCTGGAACTCACTCTGTAGACCAGGCTGGCCTCGAACTCAGAAATCCACCTGCCTCTGCCTCCCAAGTGCTGGGATTAAAGGTGTGTGCCACTACCACCCATAAAATTTATTTTTAATGATCAGTTCAGGACAAAGTAAGTTCCATATATTTGAGATTTGGCTATGTATTCTTCCCTATTATTCCATACTACTATTCCTGGGCGTATACCCACAAGATGCTCCATCATGTAATAAGGACACATGCTCCACCATGTTCATAGCAGCCTTATTTATAATAGCCAGAAACTGGAAAAAACCCAGATGTACCTCAACAGAGGAATGGATACAGAAACTGTGGTACATCTACACAATGGAGTACTACTCAGCTATTAAAAACAATGAATTTATGAAATTCTTAGGGAAATGGATGGATCTGGAGAGTATCATCCTGAGTGAAGTAACTCAATCACAAAAGATCACACGTGGTATGCATTCTCTGATAAGTGGTTATTAGCCCAAAAGTTTGGAATACGGAAGAATGACCCACAAACCACAAGAAACTTAAGAAGAAGGAAGACCAAAAGGTGGACATTTCATTCCTTCTTAAAAAGGGGAATCAAACACTCACAGAAGGAGTGGCAGAGATTAACTATGGAGCAGAGACTGAAGGAAGGACAAGCATATAGCTATCTCCTGAGAGGCTCTGACAATACCAGACTAATACAGATGTAGAGGCTCACAACCATTCATTGAACTGAGTACACTGTCCCCAATGAAGGAGTTAGAGAAAGGTTCTATGGAGCTGAAGAGTTTTCAGCCCCTTAGGACGAACAACAATTACTAACTAGTACCCTCAGAGCTCCCAGGGACCCAACCACCAATCAAGGACTATACAGGGTGGGACTGAATGTTCTGGCAGCATGTGTATAGTAGAGGATTGCAAATTCGATCATCAATAGGAGGAAAGGACCTCGGCCTTGTGAAGGTTTTGTGCCCCAATGTAGGGGAAAGCCAGGGCCAATAAGTGGGAGAGGGTGGGGTGACAGGCATGGGGAAGGGGGAGGCAAAAGGGGTTTGTTATTGTTTTTGTTTGTGTGTTTGTTTTTTGGAGGGGAACCTGGGAAAGGGAAAATTTACATGTAAATAAAGAAAATATCTAATAAAAAAAAGGAAAAAAAAGAAGATCTGAAATTCCTTAGAATCTGGTGATGTATTTTTAAAGTCTCGTGATTCGGAGGCTGAACATTTTACAGAGCTTTTCACAAAATTAATAACCCTTGAGATCATTTGATATTATTTACTTAACCTGAAATCCTACTGTGTAATCAGCTTGTTTGAATTAAACTACATTTAAGAAAGTCATGTAAGCAAAGTTACTATTTCTTAGACTTGCCATATAATTAGCTTTTACATCCTTGGATAAGTACAAACTTTAACCTTAAATTATGCACTCTCCATACATCTGACCTATAATATGTGTATATCTAGTGTGATATGGTGTGTGTGTGTGTGTGTGTGTGTGTGTGTGTGTGTGTGTGTGTGTGATTCATTTGCTGAAACTATTCAATATGGTGAAGGCATCCTTAAACAAATACCCTGTAAATAAATGGAAAATGGAAATGTTGGAAGAAAAAAATGTATGTACAGATTGGTAATAATACCTTTGTGTTTCTGACTGTTGTGCTGGGTTAGTTATGATCACTAAAGTAACTATTTCACTGTAAAACTCTATACAGAATTCATCATCCTTTCTTATATCATGACGTATATTTCCTTTTCAATAAATGTTGATCAAAGTCCTTTGTTAGATATAGGCAAAACACACACAGGCAGCAGGTGGCAATTATACAAACAGAGATATACAGACAAACACAAACACACACACTCTCTCACACTCACACATATACACAGAGAGAGACAGACACATAGACACACACAGACACACACACACACACTCACACACATGCTTACAAACACACACACACACACACACACACACACACACACACACGGGATAGACAGTAACATAGCAATAAACACACACTACAGACAGAAAGTACACACAGAAGAGAAGATGAAAATTCAAGTTTGGGTTCACTCTTGCTCAAACAGTTTCTGGAAGAACGCTTTATTTTTATTCCATAATATAGCACTGAACCATTTGTTGCCCTTCTCTACAGCTTCCTCAGCATGTGATTTATACACTAGGAGACTGTCGCCTAAAGCAGCTTTTAACTCCATTTTGAAGGAGAAATATCACTACATTTTCTGAGTGGACCCAAGAGTAACTCCGTCTCTCAGGTCACAACCAATTCAGCACAGAACAATGAGTGATTTATTTCTGATGTTGTATATGAGAACTAATGTTTATTTGAATAAAAGAATCTTCATTATTTTCAACCAGACTATTGAGGTATATTGAGTCTATGACAAAATGTTACCATATTAACAAACTAACATTTTCATAAGCATTCCAGACAGTTGTTATTACAGATTTTAATTTCACATTTTTCCTCTTTCAGAGGCATTTAAAATGGAAAATAAGAAAATATGAAATTATACTCATGAATTGATTGCCTTGCCCCCCTTGATATTAGGGTCTGTACCTTATGTTATTGTATCTTAATATGCTGGATTCAGGTGTGTGTCAACTTGACACAAGCTAGAGTTATCACAGAGAAAGGAGCTTCAGCTGAAAAAATGTCTCCGTGAGATCTAGGTATAAGGTATTTTCTCAATTAGTGATCAAGTGGGGAGGCCCCATTGTGGGTAGTGACAGCCTGGGCTAATAGTCTTGAGTTCTATAAGAGAGCAAGCTGAGCAAGCCAGGAGAAGCAATCCAGTAAGCAGCACCTCTCCATGGCCTCCATGGCCATAGCTCCTGCTTCCTGACATGCTTGAGTTCCAGTCCTGACTTCCTGTGGTGATGGACAGCAATTTGGAAATGTAATAAATTCTTTCCTCTCCAACTTGCTTCTTGGTCATGATGTTTGTGTAGAAATAGAAACCCTAACACAAATTGATATCCCTGGAAGGTCTGCTTTTTACTGAAGGGAAATAGAAGAGGAGTGGATCTGGGGAAGAGGAGAGGAAGCAGGGGAGGGGAGGGGAACTGGAAGGAGTGGAAGGCGGAGAAATTGTGCTTGGAATATATTGTATGAAAGAAGAATAGAAGTATGTATTTATTTATTTAGTTAATTATAACAAAATTTACTAAATTATACAAAATTATAATTTTCTACTTCCTTTTCTTCACATAAATACTTCCTGTATAAGCCTCCTTGCTCATTTTTAAAACCATGGCCACTCTTTTTATTCATTTTATTCTTATATACATGTATGTATATACATATATATTCCTAAATACATAATACAACATGTGTAGTCCATGCAGTATTTATATATGTGTTTTCGGGGCTGACCACTTGCTATTGGATGACCAATTTATGTGTGACACCCAAAAGAAGACTATTTGTCCTACTCTCAGTTCCGCTGAATTGCCTGCAGTTCTTGTGTATAGCTTAAAGACCTTACTTTTCAAGGCTCACCTCGAACCTACTTCCCCTAACAAGTCCACAACACCTAGACCTTCCCAAACAGTATCAAAAAGTTAAGATCAACTATTTAAAGCTCAGAAACTGTAGTCAATATTGTCATTCAACCTAGTACTTTTCACTCCCAGTCCTTCATAGGCTTATGGTCATATAGTAATGCAAAAATACATTTAGTCCAACTTTTAAAAAAGGCTCATGTTTTCTCATTGTCTTAGTACTTTATGTACTTCAAAGTTGAAAGTTTCTTCTGAGATCTAAGTCTGTCTCTTAATTGTAATGTCATGTAAAATTAAAAGGAAAATTGCATACTTCCAGCATATGATGTCATAGAATATACATTACCATTCAAAAATTGAAGAACGGCATTTCAGTGGGAAAATACTATAGCAAAGCCAGACAAGAATTCTGTAGGGCACATACCAAATAATATAGCTCTATTTCTGATGTTGAGACTACAATTTCAAAGGGCTTATATGGGTTTTCCTCTATACTTTTGTTACCTTCAACATACATCTCTCCCTTGGGCTTGTTTTACTTCATCTATGCATCTGTCCTTGGCAAATATTCAACACTCCTTGAATATTCACTCTCTTTGAATTTTTAGTGAAACCTGGGTTTCATGTACACAGTTTTATGCAGTAGCCTCTCAGGGCCTATTGGCCTAACAGTGATTTTACCTAGAGCCTTTGATGCAGAGCCAGGTGATGCCAGCTCTCAGCATCTCCCAGAAAAAACTATGGAAAGAATAGATGATACCCTATTTCTGCATCTTCTATGATTCCAAACCAGCATCATGTGCATGACTTTTCTAAATTCTTCTGCTAGCTTCAGAAGGATTCTGGGCCCCTTGAATGTAGAGATATTTTAATCCAACAAAATGGATGCTGTGATGTTCTAAATCTGTGTGATCCTGCTGCTATGTCACATCTTTAATCCAAAACAATGATGGTAAAGCTAGTGCTTAGAAGGTAGCAGCCATGTTTGATAGTGATATCTAATTGAGTTGTGAACAAAGTGACAAATCAGAGAAAGATATGAAAGAATGAGTCAGGGATAGGAAACTTCCACCTCTGAAGGGGAAAGCTGTTTATGAGCAGAGCAGGGAGAGTGAAGGCAGTTCATTCAGTTAAATCAGTTAGGAGGCAGTCAGTACAACCAGTGCAGTGCATTAGAGTTAAGTTCCTTAGTGAGTTCGTACAGTTTAATGCTGGTCTCAAGAGGCAACTGAAGGAAGGGGATAAGACAGCCAGAAGATTAGAAAAAATTGTCCTAATCTTCTTAGGTAAAGCCAATCACATCAATTCAATGGGAGACTGAGAGAAGCCAGATTGACTCAGTCAGCCTTAGTGAGGAGTTTGAGCCAGAAGAACTGAGTTGAACCAGCTACCCAGAGTTCAAAAGGAACTAGAAAGGGTGAGCTTATTCAGCAGTAAGCCACTGAGATGACACTTAGAACAGATGAATAAAAGTTACATGTACACTTGAATCACATTATCAGTAGATTTTTTTTAACTCCATGATTTTGGGGAGCAAAAAGCACCTTATGTTCCCATTCAAGGTTTGGAAACTTGGCTGTATGAGGTCTTTCTCTGAGGGTATCCTTCCTTTTCTTTTAGTGTCAAGTAGGAAGCCTCGTCTTGATGACGCTATTTCTTTATAAGTTATAGCCTTAGATGAAAAACTGCAGGAAAATCTTTTCTCTTTAAAGTGTATATTTTATTGCTTTCTGCCACACTAGAATTTATTCATGTATACAATAGCCATTAATAATAACTACATCACAGAATCAACTGCATGTGGCCTTTATATCATGTCTCATATAACAATTAGTCCACTCCTGTTTAACTTATTCTCAGGCACATCCTTAGGAAAAGAGGAAAGGGAAGCAAAACTTAGTCAAATAGCATATCAATGGTCTCTAGTCCAGTTGATACTATTTTTCTTTTCCTTCCAAAACTTCTTGAACTGAGCCTCCACAACCCATATTATACCTAATACTACTGCCTTTCAAGTTCATACTAACCTGGGGAGTTAGATACTACTTAAAGCTGTCAAACATTACTTTAGTTTCAAAGTCTCAAAATCTTCTATATTTCTCCCACCAGCAGCATGGTCAGGGTCTTCACAGCAACAGCCAACTCTCTAGTGCAATCCTCTATATTGTTTGCTTTTTTGACTGTTGAAATTAAACACCAAGATGAAGAAAGCTTATTGAGAGATAAGGTTTTTTTGGTTTATGATTCCAAAGTGACCTATAAATGGATGGCATAGTAGCAGGAAAAAGAGGCTGTGAGCTCTTATATTAAACTGAAAGCAAAAAATTAAGAGAACATATTGTAGATAAGGAAAGAACTTAAACTCTCTAAGCTGGCCCTTGATGGTGTATTTCTTCTCACAAGGCCTTACCTTCTAAATCTCCCTCAATGACTCCCAACAACTTTGAATTAAATATTTTAACACCTAACCCACAGCAGAAAAACACTGAGAAGTTTGCAAACTATGTGGACTGGCTGGTTTGTGTATCAACTTGACACAAGCTGGAGTTATCACAGAAAGGAGTTTCAGATGAGGAAATGCATCCATGAGATGCAGCTGTAAGGCATTTTCTCAGTTATTGATCAAGGTGGGAGGGCCCATTGTGGGTGGTGACATCCCTGGGCTGGTAGTCCTGGGTTCTGTAAGAGCATAAGTTGAGCAAGCCAGGGGAAGCAAACCAGTAAGAAACATCTCTCCATGGCCTCTGTATCAGCTCCTGTAACCTTACCTGCTTGAGTTCCAGTCCTGACTTCCTTTGATGATAAACAGCAATTTGGAAGTAAGCTGAATAAACCCTTTCCTCCCCAACTTGCCTCTTTGTAATGATATTTGTGCAGGAATAGAAACCCTGACTAAGACACTATGTAAGCAAGAAGGTTGATGAGGATATGTTCATGATTGTTTATTAGTACCTGTGATGACTTTATGGGAAGTTAGATAAAATTATTCAACAATTCAAACAAACTTTAATTTTTTTTTAAAAAAATTATTTGTTTACTTGTGTATTTATTCATTTAGTTTTTGTATAGAAAGCTATGTGTCTCAGTGGTTTGGAAATTTAGACATCAGAATTCCCATTGCAGTTTTTTTTATTTCTTTTAGAGATATGAAATCAAATTTAAGGTGTCAAGGTTGAAGGCTAGCAATGCCTTTAGCCACTAAGCCATCTCACTGGCCCTTAAACAGTATTTTCAATCAAACTAAGTATCCACAGTACAATTTTTTATATGCTCTGAATTTATACTTTAGATACTATAATATTGTTTGACTTCTGTGGTAATTCCAAACCTCAAATAGCCATGTCTGATAGGACAAAATGAGTTCTGAATGTGGACACAGAATAGGCACATATATGATCATTCAAGCTGTATTCTTCTGAGAGAAGTAATCTTAAGTCAATATGATAAAAGTCAATATGATATGGAATACATAGCACTGAAAGATTACCTTCCTTCAACAAGGAAGTCACATGACATTGCTGAGTATTAGGAAGAACAGATAATACATGTTGAAAGTAAACAGCTGCTGTAGTCACACACTCTTCATTTATATTTTTCTCTTCATGGATTATCATTAGTAATGAGTATGAGTTTTCATTTTCATCTAACTTCTAATTAGAATTAAAATCTTATGATTTGAAATTTTTTATCATTTTCCCCACTATTCTACAGTACAACATCATCCATTTATCAAAACGTTTCAAAGCAAATAAACTATTTAAAAGAATTGGGGATATAGTTCACTATTATGGTTCTTTCCTAGCAGGTTCCACATTCATTCTTCAAATACACAAAATAGATAATATAATTAAGTATTTTATAAAGCACTGGATTTTAAATTAAAATTCACAATAAATGTATAAAATAGATAAATAAAAATAACAGTTTAGAATAAAAATACAAAAAGTAATGAGATGTAATAGGTCTCTTAGATACAAAAAGGTTATACATCAGAGATACATAACGAAAAAAAAGTTGTAACTTAAAGTACTGGTCAAGATATTTGAGGCTAGTTACAAGCTGTGCTAGTTATTATGACAGGCATTAAGGACTGGAAATGAGGAAAGATCTGAAGATATCAAGAAGTAATCTCTCAAATGTCTATTGAATCTCAGAATTCTCTCATGCATTCTGATGTAGATTGCTTTAAGTTTCCTCAGGATGAGGATAGGTTTTTTATTTTAATCTTCATCATATCTATCTATTGTGTGTCTGTGTGGGAATCATTCACAGGCTGCAGCCTAACTTTACATGTTTGAGACTTTAATGCAAAGCAGTAGATTAAGTGACCCAAATTGCAACTCTCATACATTTCTCTCAGTCTTCTCCTTATGCATGAGAACTGAAAAATATAAAAAACTTACACTCTGGCTTTACTTTACAATAGGTATTCTTTCATTATATACAACATCACTTAAAAAATAGAAGAAATGCTTTAATATTGACACCAAATGCTCCATAGAAGTATTTAAAATAAGAAGCTTTTGTTAGGAATACATTACTTTAGAAAATTGAGATGAGGATTAATATCTTTTTTCACATCTTCTTATTAAAACATGTGCTGAAATATTAATATGTAAATACAGGATAAGGACTGTTACATAAGTAAGAGATTTACCTGCTGGAAAGCTTAATAACTCAAAGAAACAAACAAAACAAAAAAAATGAAATTTTAACTGGAAACTCAAAATTAAAAAAAAAAAATTGAATGTGTAACATAATGAAAATATAACATAGGTGAGCATGTAATTTTATTTAAAGCCCAGATGTAATTTCTTTTTCATAGACTATAGTTCAAAAGCAGAACAGATAATAGTTAATACAAACCTAGAAAAGAGATACATGACCCACAGATATCTTAGAGGAAAATATCTCAATGAAAAAGGTATGATTTTTTTCAAAAAGAAAGATATAAAAGGATGGAAAGAGACACCTTCTACAACAAAATATCAGAGCTGAAGGCAATGCACTTGACTCATGAATTTAAACATTCTGAAGCAACTGGAGGGAAAACAAAGATCAACAAGCCATATGCCAAACTTTCCTGACTGGAATTCTTCATACTGCATAACTTAGAAAAATCCTGTGCGAACATTGCAATAGTATTTTAATGAGTTGTTTACTAAAATAAGCTAGTAAACCCACACAAGGTAAAGATGTTGAACATTAGTCAGATGACAAGAAACATTCATTCTGTTTCATCTAGAGCATGGACTGTGTCTGCTGGTTGAGCTGTTATGTCATATGATAAAGCCATTCATTTAGTTCATTCTCATGTTGAAATTGCTATTATATGTTCATTATTTTATCTCTTTCAGTACATGAAAATTATACTTAGTTTCACTTGTTTTTATTATTGTCATTATTGTTTATTTTTGAGTTTCTATTTTAATTATATTTCTCCTTTCTCATTCTTGTAGAGAAATTTTAATAAGGCTGTGGGGCATTGTGGGCAGTGGTCTGTTCAGGTCATTTAGGTTCAGTCTAGTATTTGGCCTTGAGCCCTGGAGCATCCCTGGGCAGTTTTTGCTTGCAGGAGGCAGAAGGAGCTTGGCCATAACTCCTAAGTCTTTGGCTCCTGCTTCAATCACAACCCCTTGCAGTTGTCCCACCAGGAGATGTGTGCTCTATCAGGTAGACAATGCCCCAAGCTCCCAGCATTCTAGCTGGACCTTATCCCCGGTCATCTGACCACAGCCAGACATGCCATGCCCCATACAATATAAGGGCCAGTTTGCTTCCCTCATCACTCTCTTGCTCTTTGTCTCTTCCCTCTCTTGCTTCTTCTCTTCCTCTCTTGCTCTTGCTCTCTTGCCCTCTTTCTCCTCTCTCTTGCTCTTTGTTCTCTTCTCTTGCCTTCTTGCTTTCTTTTCTTTCCTTTCTCTCTCTCTCCTTCTCTTCTTCTCTCCTTCCTCTCCTTTCCTTCTCTCTACTTGACTGGCCTATTTTCTCCTTCCTACAATAAAACATTTCATTGCCTCCTTTTTAACTAATGTGCCCAACTCTGCAGGCCTCAGCAGCAGAAGGGAGAGAGAGCCTCACTCATTGGTCCCAGCAGCTGTCCACCATTGGTACAACATAAGGCACTCTATCTGCTCTGGAAAAGGATCACATCCAAAGAACTTCTAGGTCTATGGGATACAGCTGGGATGAGATGCCTTTAATCCCAGATGCCTTTAATCCCAAACCATAAAGAGATAAAGATAGTCTGCAGAAGGAATGAACCATGTTTGAAAGTGACAACTTAATTGCAAGTCAGACAAAGTGAAGAATTAGATAAAAAATGACAGATACTCCCACCTCACATGAGAACAGCCCAGGAAAGAGCAGCACAGAGAGCGACCAGTTCTCTTAGTGTAGTTCATATAGTGCAGTTTTGTTCAGCTTAGTTTGTTAGTGAGTTCCACTCACTTAGTACAGTTCATGTAGTTCAGTGTAGGTTCTCCAAAGCAGTTGAAGCTAGACAACAAGAAGGAGCCAGAAGATTAAAAAAAAAAAAAAATAGAGTTAGTTTGAAGCCAAGCAGAACAATTCACTGAGAACCTGAGAGAATGTTGATCAAATCAGTCAGCTTGGAATATTAGATTATATGGATGCTTGAAACTTCGAGGCCTAGAGCTGAGGATTGTTAGAATAGAGATAGAAAAATTCCAAGCTCAGCTCAAACAGCTTGGGTTTGGCTCTCATCTCATCCTTTCATGTGAAGAGGTAAAAGCTCTATTTACATATGAAGTCTAACATGATTGAAGGAGGAAGCCAAGTGACATTGCAGAAAGCAGGGAACTTCTGACAAAAATGTCCCAGAGTAAAGGAGACATGTTAGAAAGCCACAGAGGAGAAATTTGCCTGGAATCTCACCCAGAGGAAACAGCAGTTCTTTGAGTTTGGCTGGTCACCCCAAAAGACTTGGGAAAGGCCAGAGCAGCGTATGCTTCTGAGACATTTCCTTCCCTAACCTCTCCCATATACCATTTCTCACTCTCCCTCAAATTCATGTCCTTTGTTTTAAAGTTAGTAAATACATATATGTATTTGTATATACCTATATATTCCTAAATATAACCTGTTGAGTCCATATGATGTTAGTTGTGTGAATGTTTTAGGGGTGCCTACTGGTTACTTCATTTTAATCAGAAGACTAAGTTCCAATTGAATGAAAAGTTCAAATGCAATTAAAGTGTCTTCAACTCAAGTATTTCCTTTTCACCTACATAAATCTCAATGCTTCAATGCATAAAGATCATCTTGTACTGATTCTCCAAAGATTCACTAACAATAAATTTAAGCCTGTTTCTTTTACTCAGAAGAATCTGGAAATACACACACACACACACACACACACACACACACACACAC
>JADRCD010159287.1:0-13856 GCA_019843815.1 Montemys delectorum | reverse complement strand
GAGTTTGCCCAGCTGGTTTTCTGTCTTGCTTTGGTCCAGTATTTCTTCACTATTCTCCCGTTCCTCCCATTTAGAAGAGTATTATATATCCTGTGCCATTATATCTTGGAAATATATGATCTGCTTTTTCATTTTGATTTTATAGGAGATAAAAGTTAAGAGATTGCCATGAGTCTCAAAAGAGACTATCAGAGTCTCAGGGTTGAGACTGTCATAGACTATAGGGACTCCAGTGGTTAGACTGAATGCAGTTTTGTGTTAATGATACGGACATAAGACTATGGGGATCAGAGAGTGAAATGTGATGTTTTAAATAAAAATTATCCCCAGAGGTTGATAGGGAGTAGTGCTATTATGAGGTGCAGTCTTGTTGGAGTAGATGTGGCTGTGTTGCAGGAAATACGTCTTAGTCACTTCCTGCTGCCTGAAGATCTAAATGTCGAGTTCTCAGTTCCTTCACCAGCACCATTTCTGTCCGCACGCAGCTATCCCTTCTGCCATGACAATAATGGACTGAACCTCAGAACTGTAAGCCAACTCCAACTAAATGTTTTCCTTTATAAGAGTGGCCATGATCATGAGGTCTATTCGTAGCACTAAAACCCTCATTAAGACAGTTACCTTGTGTGGTAGTTTAAATATTCTTCGCACATGGGGAATGGTATTATTAGGAGGTGTGACCTTGTTGGAAGAAATGTGTCACTGGGTGGGCTCTGGGGGCTCCTAATCCCCAGGCTCCATGCAGTATAGAAGAGAGACAGTCTCTTCTGACAGCAGTTGGATCAAGATGCAGAACTTTTAGCTCTTTCTCCAGAGTCATGTCTGCCTGGATGCTACCATGTTTCCTGCTATGGTGATAATGGACTGAACTCTGAAACTGTAAGCCAGCCCCCAATTAAATGTTGACTTTATAAGAGATGCCTTTGTCATGGTGTCTGTTCATAGCAATAAAACCATAACTAAGATACCTTATCAAAATTTCAGACTTCTATTAAGTTATATCCTCTGTAAGTTTTCATGTGAGCCACGTAGATAACTATGGAAGATAGTGTGTTCTTAAATATTTCCAGTATCATATATAAGAGTTGGTCTGGTCTGGGCTGACATAAGCCGTCTAGGGGGGCTATAGCAAACAAATGAGTTTCCTGGAGATGGCTCACCATTTTGCACGGCTGTGATGGGTGCACTCTGGAGAGGCACAGCCCCAGAGACTTCATATCAGGATTGCTTCTTGCTGTTGGTATGCCTTTCCTGCGACTATTACATAGTCTAAGGATCCCTGGGCATCAGCCCACTCTGCTGGGCAAAATTTCCTACAGATCAACATGAAGATGAACATTCATGAATTAGTGGTAGTTCGAATTAATGAATTAATGGTTTTATAAAATTCCTGATTTGATTCAAATAATTTTAGGAAGAGCGTTTAAAGAGATGGTTTTAGTTGTTTTGCCTGAAAGATGTAATAAAGTTAGAATCAAGAATAGAATATACCCCTTCCTCATAAAATAGTAAGTAAAGGGAATATAATGAGCTTTCATAAATTACAGTAAGAGGAGAAATAGGCTTGGAACAAATTTGTAATCAAAGAAAAGCATTCATTGTAAGTCAGGTCCAAGGATGAGGCCACAGGTGTGCACCATGATAAAGCCAGGCCATGTGAGACTCTTGCTTTGAACTTATCATGAGCTTATGGAATGACACACTGCTTTGAACTTACTATCGACATCCTTCTGTAACTCCCATTTTGTGAGGTATCTATGAGGTAATTTTAGAAAGGACTTTTGTCTAAGAAAGTATAAATTTCCAAAGAGAGGAAATAAAGTGCGGCTTTTGGGGCCCTGTTCCTGTTCCATCTACCAAATGTGTGTGTGTGTGTGTGTGTGTGTGTGTGTGTGTGTGTGTGTGGTCTATATCTATATCTATATCTATGACTGTCTATATGTATGTACATAGCTACACATAGGTATATGTGTATTATGTAAGTATGCATGTATACTTGTGAAGTTAATTAAACAGGTTGTAGGGCCTGGCCAGTGTATGTGTGTGTGTGTGTGTGTGTGTGTGTGTGTGTGTGTGTGTGTGCTTGACTTTCTTTCCTTTTCTTTCTCTCTGAAATTGCCAAAAGTCATCAACTCCTGGCCCTCCAGAACAGTGAGAGAAAGTTACAAGGCCAGAGGTCATCATCCTTTGGCCATAATCTGACACTATGTCCCACCTCAATGCCTGACTGCTGGGACTGGGCTTTGGAAATAGTTCACTGACCCCTTGAACATGTGCACATCATCCATTCACACAAAGTAGTAGATCATATCTTTTATTCATGAGCCCTATAAAGATTTCACTAGTGCAATCAGTTCTCAGAATTAGTCAGAGTTCTACTGCTGTGAAGAGGTACCATGACCATGGCAACTTTTATACATTAAAGCACTTAATTGATGATTACTTACAGGTTTAATGCTTTAATCTATCATCCTCATGGTGGAGAAGTGTTTATGGTAGCACACAGGCAGACATGATAACTGGGAGTTCTACATCCATATCCAGTCAGCAGAAAGACAGAACGACTGGGCCTGGTTTTGTCCTTTGAAAAAAAAAAAAAAAGCCCATTCCCCAGTGGGCACACTTCCTCCAACAAGGCCACCTTCTATTCTTTTCAAATAGCACTGCTTGCTATGAGTATATAGGGGTCATTGACATTCAAACTCCCACTAGTCCCTTGTGATGAAATGGTAAAGGTGACCAATGGAAATGCAGGTGTCCAGAGAGCAGCAGGTAGAAGCAGGTGGTCACCGACTATGTGAGAGCCCCAGGTACAATTGGAGGCAATTGCCTTTGAAACTATATATCCCTGACATGTGGATACTCTGAGGCAAAATTTGACTCCTGAAAATCTCCCCCAAGATATAAAACTTTGGAACCTGAACCCCAGTAGAATGTGAGCACTGGATGTTCCATAAGATAGCTATCCAAGCCGGTCTGACTTACAAGAGACTTCTCGCCTTTTAGGTGAACAGATGAGCTATGCAATTGATACCAGGTCTGCCTTGGTGTTCTTGTCTACACACCCAAAACTGAAGTTCAAAAGAAAATAAAAACATATGTAATACCTGAACCTTAGGGCTAGTCACTTGAGCATAATTATTCCAAGTAAAAAAAAAGAGTTAGAACAAGTTAAGCCATTATCTACACAACAAACATTGTTTTATTATAAATGGTCAAATATACTATGCATGTGAGTTCTCTCCCCTTCTTTTCTTCCCCTCCTCTTTCCTTTCACCCATCCTCTAACAATAGAGTATGATTTATTTTAGTCACAAAGCTTGCTGAGTTCCTTATTTTTTAAAAGCCTTATACTTCTCTATTCTTTGCTTTATATCTAGGCAAATTTGGAAAGTTGTCTGTGTTTTACTTTTAATTATATTAAACTTAGTTGAAACTATTTCTAAATCATTTTCATTTATTTGTCATAAACCAGTGGGTTCTTTCTCATCTAAATGATATTATGAAGCTAAATAATGTCTACACTTTCCCATTCCAGTAAAACTTATATAACATCTGATTTTGGTAAAGTTACGAAGTTATTTAGCTACTTATGAAAATTGGTTAGTTTAGGCATTTCAATCACTATCCATTGTTTTTCTTTTTTCCATTTTATGTGCATGTATATGTGTGTAAGTTTGCATGTGTGTGGTTGTGGGGGAAGGTGTGTACATGCACACTATGGATGCCCAAAGTTGGTGTTGGTCCCTCCACCATCTTATTCTCTGGAGCAGGATCTTTTAATCAAGCTCAGCCTGCAGCTATTGATAGTGTCGGTAGTCATCTTGATATGGAAAGCTGTCTCAACCTTTTGAGGCTTGATTAAAGGTGGCCTACCATATCCACTAAGCATCTTATATGTGTTTTCGTCACACAAACTCGCAGGGCATGTGATTTACCATCTTCCAAGCACCCTCCACTAAGGAAAGATGTTATTGCTGAAGACCCTACTCACTTCAGAAAATGCTGTTGTGGGAATCAATCTGGGACTGACCTGGAAGCCTCCATCATAGTATTGAGGTTCTACAGGAGATGCCCAAAGAGAAAAGCAATCAATAACCCAACACATCTGCAAAGCCAATGAAGCACAAACAACGGCCAGCCTAGCAAGATGTCCCCAGGAGTGCAATAGTGGCATTTAGACCTTGGGGATAACCAACAGTGATATAATTGGGCGTATGGCCCACTCAATAGGAAGGAATCCATGCATGGAACTATAAACCTAGCCTGTCTAAAGAGGTCTCAGAACCTAGAGAAAAACCTACCAATGTCATTTTTCTTAATCAATATAGTTTCTAATTATATCGTAAGTACTGATCCTCATACCTTTAGATAACGATGGTTCTCACTCCTAATCATTGAAGCTTCTTTTTGCAGTAGATGGGGCTATTACAGAGACACACAACTCATCAAAATGCAGGGAATAAGTGACCGCACATGTCCAATCCCTATTGTACATCTACAACACAACTCCTATATCAAAGTCTCAAAGAGCATTGCAGAAGAGGAGACAGAGTGGCTGTAAGCTCAGAGGAGCAGGACACTTGCTACGAGATGCTGAGGGATGCTGCATCCACAAAGTCTCAGTAAGTTTGGTTACCTAAACAATACCTTTACAATGAAAGCACTAGTTGATAGTCCAACATATATGTGAGAAATTTTACAAGGCCTCACCCCTAGACGAAGAGCTATGGATGGCTGCTGTGTGAGAGAAAATCAGTTTTCTACAGGGATGAGACCCTGATGAGTTACCCAAAGTAAAACCAAGTGATCAGCCATAAAGACATCTGCATGACCATTTATTAAAAATCCTGAGTCGTTCTTAGGATTGTCACTTTGAGATGTAAATGCACATACATTTCACCCCATCACTTGAGAAGCAGGAGCAGGTAGATCTCTGTGAGATCAAACCCAGCCTGGTCCAGGTTAGCCAGGGCTACATCATAAGAAGTTATCATCACCTCAGGCCCCAGTCTGGCTGAATTCTAGTCTCTTTGGGTATTATATAAGAAATTAAGACCTCCCAGAGGAATCTAGCAAGTTGCTAGGGTTAGGAATGTTTGTTTGTTCTAATCTAAAGCTTAAGATCATTACCTAATTGAAATACCTCAACTTCTACAACCTCCAACTCCTGTAAATCTGAGGTTACAAGGTGAGAATTGACTACTAAAGAGAAATAACTAGAAAACTGCAGCCTACCCAGCTGTACATTCTAAGTCAGTCACATAGCTGTATTTGGCTTTATATTTTTAAATGTTCTCACAAGCACTCCTATATTCAACAAGAAAGAAAGATACACACAAACTCACACATATGCACGGATATGTATCATTACGCCTTCCTATTATCTTATTATGAAGCCCTGTAGTGTGGGTCCTTGTGAACTGTTGACTTTGCCAGGATAGGTGTAGTTACCATCAGACATCACTTCATCCCTTTGTGTCTTCATTTAATGGTGAGAAGTAGATATGACACTAACAGTAGACGTGGCACTAATGGTAGCCGTGGCACTAGCAGTAGCTGTGGCACTAATGGTA
The DNA here is from genome assembly GCA_019843815.1 of Montemys delectorum. Taxonomy (NCBI): domain Eukaryota; kingdom Metazoa; phylum Chordata; class Mammalia; order Rodentia; family Muridae; genus Montemys; species Montemys delectorum. The sequence continues at coordinate 8,280 of JADRCD010159287.1, read as the reverse complement.
GACATGGCACTAGCAGTAGACATGGCCCTAGCAGGAGGCGTGGCCCTAGCAGGAGGCGTGGCACTAGCAGGAGGCGTGGCACTAGCAGGAGGCGTGGCACTAACGGTAAACATGCACAAAGCTGTAGCAGCAACAGTTGCTATTTACTGTGTGTTTGCTGCACAGAGGCCACCACTCTATTCCAAGTTGCCCTCAGGCCAATCTGATGAAGGCATTTTCTCAATTGAGGGTCTCCATTCCCAGATGACCCCAGCTTATGTCAAAACATTGCTGAACATGTGATTGCATTTTTTGTAAAAGTATAGTTAGAGAAATTGTTATTTTAAGGTAATAATCACAATGAATATTATAAAGTTTTTAATGACCTTATATCTTTAATTCATTATCAGAAACTTTTCTACTTCATTATATTTCAATCTACAATAAGAAAAATCAGATATATAGCAGTAATGCAAAATCACTCCATTTTTCATGAAACAAAGAAAAATACTGTTTAACCCAATATATACAATTTTAAGTCTAAACAAATTCAGCTCTCAAGAAGAATAAATACTAAATAAATAAATAAGACCACATTTTCTATTTTTTAAACTAATTTCATTTTCTTTTTTTATATTTCTATTGGCCTACTTTCTATTATAGCAGGGCCCTAGACCTTAGTAGGCCCAAGACCTTAGCACAACTGACTTCGTGATGAAAGTACCATTCAGGCTGCCTTCCCTCATTGGTACCCACAACAGTTTTGGATGCCCATACTAATTGTTTCTGGCATAGGTCACACACAATATGAAGGCACTCTCTTAAATGACCAAAGCTGCATTTCAATCTAGGCTGGAATACTTTGTGACTGGTCAGCTTGGTTTGTTATTGATATACATTAATACCCTTAGGGGGACACAAGCTCTCAGCAGGCAGAAAACTTAAGCCATATATGGACTTAAGTGTGGCTAGGGATTTAGATTTTAAGAATTTTGTTTTAATTGATGGGTTCATGAAAAAAACCCACAGTCCAGTCGGAAAAGCTCCCAAGGATACACATGGAATTTATTATGGAGGCCGAATAACTAATTGCCCCATCAGCTGTTTGGAAGTGGGGTAGGATCCTTGAGCATAAATGAAGAAAATCAAAGGACCCCAAGCTTGAGAACATGAATGGCAATGCTGTCATTTACTATATGATGAAGACTGGCATGAGGGCAATTTACATATTCTTTGTAGGGAAGATGTGACCAAAGCAATTCTTATAAGGAAAGCATTTAATTGGCTCTAGCTTATAGTTCAGAGGTTTAGTCCATTATCAAGCATGGCAGCATGCAGGCAGACATGGTGCTGGAGGAGCCAACAGTTCTACATCTTGATCCACAGGCAGCAGAAGGAGACTTGCACTGGGTATGGCATGAACATATATAAGAACTCACAGCCCGGCCTCGAGAGTGACACACTTCCTCCAAGACCACACCCACTCCAACAAGGCCACACCCACTTCGACAAAGCCACACCCACTCAGAGGCGACACCCACGCCAACAAAGCCACGCCCACTTCAACAAGGCCACACCTCATAATGGTGCCTCTTCTCATGGGCCTGCGAAGGCCAATGACATTCAAACTACTATGCTGGGGCTTTCTTTCTCATACTTTCTCTCAGTCCTTGCATACCTCATCAACAGAGAAAGCTTCTCCAGAGAGAGGAAATCTGTTTTCGTATCAATGGTCTGAGTGGACGGTTTCCTCCACTACAAATTCCAAGTACCCTCTGCAGATCCATTTTGATTTCTTAGTGAGTCATCCTGAATAATAACAATGATGGATGGAAGGAAACTGCCCTCATCATTTGTCATCCAAACACCAGCAACAGGAGCAGCTGCTGTGACCCGCTAAAATGAATGTTAGCATTGGAAAGGGACGAACACCAGCAATGCCTAGGATTGCAATTGCTCCATGTTTTAAGGAAACTGACTCTGTGTGGGACGTGTAGTGGGGGATTTTCATAGCATGTGTGAGGTCCCGAGTTCCATCCCTAAGCCTGCAGGCAAACACAAATAAACAAACAAGCTGAATTAAGAAAAAAACTGTTCTTGGCAGGGGGTAGGGGGTAGTGGTGTCTAAGGTACTCTATGAAAGTTTGTAAAGGCTTCAGGGAAAAAATAAACAAATGTTATTTTCTTTCTCCCAGTGGCCTTATCATGCAGTGATCAAATCAAGCAATGGCAGTATGTTAAGGCTGTTGACGTGAGACCAACTGAGGGCGATTACAGCTCAGTAGGCATTTAGGAATTAGTACGGATAGCAACATGTGCCAAAAGGAGTGATTAGTCTAGCTGCAGTCTTGACCTAAATAGCAAATCAGGCGTAGAGCTGGGATTAAAGCTCCGACGCCCGCGTTTTCCGGGGAAGGATATTTTTCCCTTGACTGTGTTCCAGGCCTCTTTTTCAGTCCTGTGGGATGAGAATTCACTGTAAAATGAAAATTAATTCTAAGTAACATCTTTCTAAACAGCTGAATAGAAAGAGCAGGGAAGGGCCTGGAGTCTGTCCCCTCTGGCGATTCTGATAGAGTTTGAAGATAATTCAACAGCTACTCTATCAGCTGTCATGCTCAGTCAGTGTGTAAAACGCTGAGTGTCATGACTTACAGACATGCCCTCCCTGTCCTAGCTTCCTGCTGTGAAAGGGCGAGCTGGTCCTAAAAAGACTATGCGAGAAGTAGCCAGCTTTTAAATATATCCAAGGAAAAGTAGTGACTTAGAACAGAAAAAAAAAATAACAATAAAACACACCCATGTGAAAAAAATTTAAAGAAAAAGGAAAAGAATGTATTGTGGTGAAGGCATTTCTGTTGGTTTTGGCTCAAGTCCCAAATGAATTGTCCCAAGTTTACTTTCTGTATCTAGTCTCTCAAAAATATCTGTGATGTGAAGTTGTTTGGAAAGTTTCCCCTAAGAGCAAATAAGCCCAAATGAAATCTCAACAGTTTATCAAGGGCTGTAACAGAAAGAGGTCATTTCATAAGCCAGAGGAGTGAAACATAAAAATAGCTATTTTAGCAAGTCTACTGTTCTGAAACTTGAGAAGTCAATAAAAGAACAAAGGAGGAAGACATACATAAGTATTAGTATCGTGTTATGCTCCAAAAGAACTCTTCTGGAGCCTTCCATTTGTATCCAGTGTGCTTGTACCAGAAGTCAAAGAAATTGCTGGACTGTGAGTGTTCTTACACTCAGGTAGAATACATGGTCTCAGGGCAGCAAAGCAGCCCACCCTGAGCGGCAAGAAACCACCCAAGAAAACCGAGGTAGGCAGGTGTGACAGCCTAAAAAATGAGAACAGAAAATTAGCCAGAGGCAAAGGAAGTAAAGTTATAAATCAGAGTTAAATTAAGAATCTGGGAAACATCAGAGACAAGAGCCTATGGAACAATTACGTAGTCCTTAAAACCACACACAGCCCAGAGCCAGGTTTCTGGAGAGGAAGCTCTACCTCCCAGAGACGGCAGGTTTTTGACCTCAGGGAAGCTACTCTACTTCTTTTAGTTAATGTTACCACATAACTGGAGTGATGAAATCTCTCTTAGCACTAAGCAAGACATTCTACATACTTGTTTAGAACAGCACCTGTCTCTGCCTTATGGTCCAGTCCTCAGAAACCTCTGCTCCTTGTTACTACGTAACACTTACCCGTGCCTACTCTAAGCCAGGCACTGTGGCAGATGCTTGCACCCTAAGCAATAGTAGGGAACCTAGCTGGTTCCTCTGAGAGTATCCTCACTAAATGTGTAGAATGGAATCAATCTAACTTGAACACTCCTGTTTTTTTTTCTATCTACACCTAGAATTATTATTCTTACTATGTTATTCTGATATGTATGTTTTTAGATCTGACAAACCAACAGTCACCATTCATTTGGATTACAACTTCTGAAAGTAAGTTTTTGATGGACAGGATCCTATCAAAGTACTCTGAGGGTCCAGAAGAGCACAGCCGCATAAAAGAGAGAGGTGACCATTTCCTGAAAGGCCAACTTAGGAGGGTCTGATTCTCAAAGGTTTTGTTTTATGGCTATCAACTACCAATATTGTGTGTACATGGTATTTTGAATTCTGGTCTTTTGTAGGCTAGTGTCACACAGCGTGTGCTCCTGAAGTGAGATCACAGCAAGCTTCAGTTTAGGGTCATCCATGAAGTCAAGGGGTTGAAGAGCCCATATTCTCTACTGCACTATGTTAATAAACTGTGGAGTTCAGTTAGTCTAGGTATGGCAAATGACCTTTTGTTTTAACAGTATTTTTCCTTTACAGTAAACATATAGGGTAACAACCTCATTATAAGTAGGTCATGTGAGCACATAAATGAGCAAACTGACATTCTTTAGTTTGGGGGTGTTGATTTTTTTAGATCTCCCCCATCCTCACTTCTTTCCTGACCTCTTCTTAATACCTCCCACACACTTCCATGGGTCCAACATACATTGTCTTTTAAAAATGTTCAAGTCTTAGTAGAAAGTGTTAATCGCTTCACTTTTTAATAGGAAATTTGTAGTTCAGCACAAGTAAAATTGGCTGCATGGAGCCTGAGATTCTAGTTGTGATTTATCTGATGCCAAAATTTGTGTCTCCCCCTGCATCACTGAATTGACCCTTCATGTGAATACAGATGCCAGAACAAAGGGGCTCTGGACACAAAAATCAAAATAACATAGTGTATCCATACATAGGAAGCTGGCTTTAAACATAGTCATGGCAGCCTTAACGCTTTAGGTACCTGAACAATGCTCTGTGGTACTCGGTAGATTTTTCCCCTTTCAAAGTCTCATTGAATATGTTTTGAAAGATTTCTTTTTTTCAGGCAGATCCAGTTGTCTATATAACGAAAAGATACATGCTATGAAGGATGATTAGTTTTTTTAAGTGGGACTGATCAATCAATATAAAATAAAAAAAATAAGACAAAAGAAACTCAGACATTGAAACTTCTATACATAAGACTTCTATTAAACTATTAAGGTATGTATGTAAAACCATAATAAATTGTATTTCTAAATGACATAACTCACTTTGTGAAATGTCTAAGGCCAAAGTCTCTTTGAGCATGTTGGATACAATGACGGTGAGACCCAGTATGGATGTCAAGGTGGAGAGCGTCTACAGAAAGGCCATTTGGCTGGTACTCGGAGAACCGCGGCTCCAAGGCTCCACCACTCCTCAGTGCGGCTGCTCTTTGCTTCGGACTCAGACCCAAACCTCCTGCAAGTCTGCTCCCTCCACCAGGGAGTCCTACAGAAACTTGGACCGGTAGCGAATCCTCCCGACTGGGACTGGAGGGCACGCATCACTATTACTATTTTAAAGGTTTCATTAAGAATCCTCTTTACTTTGGTGATTCATGAAGCCAACCTTAAAAACACAATTTGGCAATCTTATTAGTATGACAATAACAAAAGTTCTTCACATGCGCAGACCTACATTCTCTCTTCTGTACCCTACTACTGTGGCAAATTCATCACCACATTGCCATCTTGGTGACTCTAAGCTCCTAAAACTGAGCACCTCTAAACTTGTTGATTCTTAACCCCAAAACTCCCCTTGCAGTCTTGCTCGTCTTACAAAATGACAGCTCCTGTTCATAAGGAAGTAAATCTGTTTTGTTTTGTTTTGTTTCCCCTTTTCTGGCCTCTGATACTTGAATGACAATTCTGAGACTAATTATCTACTAATAAATGCCTAGGCCACAAGCCATGGCTCATTCCCCAACTAGCTCGTAACATATTTAACCCATTCACATTATTCTGTGCTTTCCTCTGATTAGTTTGCTCTCCCTCAGTCCCAGGCGGCTTCTTCCTTCCCTTTCGTAGCATCTCCCTCGAATCTCTCATTATTCTCTCCTTGGTCCCTAGAACCCTCTCTCTTCCTGCCAGAGTCCCACTTCCTAATTCCTGCCCCAGCTCACTGGTCATAAGCTTCTTTTATTGACAGTTGATGCTTCTAAGAGATTCTCTCTTACCCCAGTTGCTTCCTGACTTCTGTATTTTCCTTCCCACCCTCATCAAATGCGTCAGAGAACAGTGCCTCTGTTCTAGAGTCCTTCACAGAACCAATCACTCCCCAGCATGTTCTGCCATTTCCCAGCATGATTGTCTCTTGGCTCTTCCCCCCCCCCCAGATTATTTTTGCAGCTCCTTACGTGCCCCCTTGCTTCTACACTTCCTCCAGTACTGTCAGAATGAAGCTCTGATGTTCTCATATAACACCACGCTTTTCTGTCTAGAGATCTCCCTTCCTCTCACCCAGATTAAACTGTAAGGCTATGTAGAATCTTCTGGCCATTGCTCCTATCCCATTCGCTCACTGTGTTCATGAATTATCCCTCTCCACCCTTGACAACCTCACTATGTCTCCTGAACATATCAAACACCACCCTGTCCAAGCTATTGGACCGACATCTTCTTCCGGTTACAAAAACTGGTTCTCAAATATCATTCAAATCCTCCACCCTTTGAGGACTCTATTTAGACATTGTCTTGTAGCAGCTGACTCTGGCATAAACTGGCACCTTCTGTGAAGTAAATCACCCTCTCCTAATCTACTGCTTCTTCTTTCTTTGGAATATGTGTGGTTAACTTGGCAAGATCTAAAACTTTGAAATTCTCTTTGCTCCCAGTTGTCTACTCCGAGTCTGACAACAGGTGAACAGACTCAGGATATTATGCACTTGGAGAAGGATGAAGCAAAGTTGTCTTTCTTTTTCTTTTCTTGTCTTTCTTCTTTTAAGGAGCCACTGGCTCAACAGTCCAAGTCATCCCATAAGAAAATTGAGGCGTCAAGCTGAGAGAAACCCATGGCTAACATAAAGCTGGAAGCTTGTTAATGCACATCAGTAGCATGAACTGAAACCCAAGTACCCCACATGCCTGTCCAGAGGATACCAAGATTTTCTAGCTAATTGTTTTCTCAGAGCTATATAATAGCAAGTTGCAGAAAGCCCACTTCATTACTATTAAATACCTCGGACATGCATAGACCCCTTACAAGGATCTTTTCCCACAAAACTGCAATGTAAACTTCCAAATCAGGAAATCACCTCATGAACATACTGTACAGTCTACAGACCTCATTCAAACGTCTCCCAATTATTTATTTTCCCAGGACCCCACTGAGAATCATCTGCTGGATTTAGCCATGCCAACTGAGTCTCTTCAAGTTGGAGCTGTTACTTCTGTCTTCGATTAGCTTAAGATTGTTAGTGTAGACCTTTCATTTCATAGGATGTATCCAGAGTTTGTCTTGTGTCTCCTGATGTACACTTGCGATGTGTATATTGTGACAAAAGCTGCTGGGGCTTCTCAGTGCTTCTCATCGGGAGGCACAGGAAAGAGAAACAGGTGGAAAATATAATGTAAACGTTTAAGAACTATCATATCTGTATATAAATAAATAAGTAGACATTTTATAATACTGATTTCTGAAGCCATGGAAGCCATTACATGGAAGTATAACAATGAACCACATATCTAATTGTTAAAGAATTCTTCTATTCGAACACTACTCTAAGAAACTGTTCTCCACTGGCTTCCTTTAATCTCTGCCACAACTGGAAAACACACCTTAAAACGGTAACCAAAATAGTCCCCCACCACACCCCCGTTCCACCCCACCCCCACCCCCATCTACTGACACTGTGAATCCTCTATCGCAGGTCATAGCTATTAGAGTCTTAAAGTATGAGGAAAAGTCCATTTTCTAAGAAAACGCGTTGGCTTCCAGAGGAGAGGAAAGAAGTCACTCTTACCCATACCACAGATAACGGTCCGTAGGCCAGCAAAGTGCGCATCGCCAAAGACCCCACCCCTGACTTAATAAATGTGAAATTCTCCTGAATTCATGCTAACCAGTCCTGGTTTAAAACTGGGATTCTGACAGCCATTGTCCTAAATATTCAGGTCTGGGGGAAAGGGGCCTCCTGACCAATCAGCCCTGGGACAAGTACCAGAGAACCCTCTGCACGTCTTCCAGCAAACGGAAATGCTGTTCCAGAGAGGTACCTACACTTTGCAGTATTTAAGACTCCCTTAATCATTCACAATTCAAAGGCCTGAAGGTCTTTTTATCTTTTGCCTGCAACTGGTCGAAGCCTGAATCTGAGGCCCAGCAGAGGTCGCTGACGCCCAGGAAGAGAGACAGAGTGAGCGTGGCAAGGGGAGCCCAGGAGCTTTGACATCATACTAAGCTCCTCCTTGCACGCACACATCACACACACACACACACACACACACACACACACACACA
>JADRCD010159286.1:0-12015 GCA_019843815.1 Montemys delectorum | reverse complement strand
TTCACTTTTGTTATTCTCCTGGGTTGCTTCTTCCTTTCCACAAAATTTTCCAATCATCTCCTTTCTAGACTTCTACAGTAGATCACACAGGGACACATGTGATTTGCATGTTTCTGCCCAGCCTGAGGGATGAGATAGATTCTACCTGAGCACAGCACATGGTGCCCATGTGACTTCACATCTGTCTCTTCTCTCCTCACTTAAGACACTCTGTGTGTGAAACTGAAACAGTCACTTTGCCAGTCATAGGCAATGCTGGATCTCTCTAGGTGCAGTTGTCTTTTTTCGTTTTCTTCTAAACACTAGCTAGTAACACACAAAACACATATTATCTTCATTGTTTTTGATTCTGTTTCTCTTCCCTTCCTCCCATCCTCCCTCCCTCCCTCTCTCCTCCTTCCTCTCGCTCTCTCCCTTTCTCCCTCTCACCCCTCCCTCCTCCTTCCCTCCCTTCTTTCCTCTGTCCCTTCTTCTTTTCTACAGATAGCCTATGTAGCCTGGAGTCGCCTCAAATCCCTCATCTTCTTGGTTTAGCTTTCTAAAAGTTGGGATTGTAGACTGTATTAGTATCACATCTAGTTCAAAGGATTTATATTCTCTTTTTTTAAAATGCAGAACATGGAGGAAGGGCACATGGGGTAATTATAGTTTTTCAACATGTTGCACATTTACAATTGCATAAAAATCAAAAGTTAAAAATATAGCAATTTTCCTCCTTACCCACAGCTGTCTGTAGCTATACGCTCTCTTCTCTGTTTTTCTGTAGAAAATCTCTATAAAAAGTCACGTATGTTTACTGCCTCCACTATTCCTTTAGAGTTCAGTCCCCACCATGCTACTGAAACAGGGTAAGTCACTGTCTTTAATGCCTTAGCCTTCAACAAATTCAACCCGCAGCTCTCCATCCTCATCCCAATCTGCCCTTGTGCATCACCTGATCTCAACTCCTCCCCTCTTTGATTACCTGGGTGTCAGAGTTCAGGTGAATATGAGATGCTAGTGAGCAGAGATGGAGGAGCTTCTTTCTGTCATGGATATGAAAGAGAAAAATAATCAGCTGTTTGTATTCATTTTCAGCTTTGACTTATTTGCATCAAATGCTGGTTCTCCCTACCCCCACCTCTCTGCATATTACTATATACACTCGGTTTTATGGTCCTATAGACTATTGTCAAGCCAAGATGTTCAAAGTGTATCTCCTTAGTCTCGTGTTCTCCATTCCTTTTTACAACTGCAGATCAAACAGACATCAAAAAGTAGACTCATCCTGAGATAGTGGAAGCTCTTACTGCCTCTGTGGTCTCTCTGCTTACCCTTTTCTGAGTGCCTCTTGTCACAGAAGACAAAAGTAGAGCTATTCATCAACTAAGACAGCCCTCAAAGGTTGACTGGGCTTTAATTTGGATACTTAACAATATGTATCACCATAGTGGGGCATTCTATCGCCTCTGCATTCAACATAGACCCAGGGTTAGTCTACTTCCCCTGGACTAGGGCTCCATCATCTCTCACTTGCCGCATTGTAGTGATCTTCTTGGTTTCCCACCCTATCCTATGCAGAATTTTCCACCATGACACTTAGAATGACACTTTAACAACATAAGTCAGTTCACATCAATCTAGGTTCCAAGACTTTTTGATGAATTTCCATCCCACTCAATAAATTCCAAAACTTTGTCACAAACTCGAAGCACTTGCAGGAGCAGTTGCTCAGCCCTCCCCTCTCCCATCCTTGTTTGACCTGTGCTGCCTCACACTGCTCTTTTTCCAATGTACTGAGGGCTTGTATTCACTATTCACTCTGCTTAGAATGTTCCCCATTTCATAAATTCCTGATACTAGCATCATTTATCCCCAGCCTCTTTGAGTCTCAGCTCAAATGTAACCTTAGGTGAGGTGTTTGTTCTAGAACAGCTTGCATAAAAGTGATTCTCCCACTCCGGGACTCACTCTGTTTCCACGTGTGTGTGTGTGTGTGTGTGTGTGTGTGTGTGTGTGTGTGTGTGTGTATGTGTGTGTGTGTGTGTGTGTGTGTGTTTAGATGACTAACATTCTTGGAATTTATTAGTTTGCTCCTTTATTTCACTCATCTAATGCTCTTTTTTATATTTTGCTTAGTTTGTTAAACAAAATGCCTAGACTATGACTTGGCATATAGAACATGCTCAGTAATGATTTTTGGATGATTGTATTTCTTCTTTTATTATTCTGGGTACCATCAGGCCATTCTCAGGAAAGTGAACAGTGTACTCTAAGCCCTCCCTCCACACCCACCTAGTTACCTCGTTCTCGCCCTTCTCTCCTACCAGCTGGTTACATTGTTACCTTAGACAGCTTTGCTGCTACTCTCATGTCCTTTTAGGCTGAGAAAAGAAGTATTTAAAATAACACAATAATGAATAGTTGGAGGATCAATGGAAGATGACGATGAAGCTGAATATTGCACATAGAGATACTAAGATGAGTAACAGAATATAAGAAAGCATCTGACTGGCCTGTAAATGATAGGATCTTAATACAGCCATCTGGTACACAATGATGCTTCAGTCAATGGGTTACACATAGCTGGTGATCTTATTGTGATAATAAAGCGGAAACACTAATTTCATAGCACAGGATTGCAGTGGGTATAACCCGAGATAATAGACAACTGAGTAGCTGGTTTGTATGTTTACAACACATTAATTGCTGCTACTTTAGAGTGTATTTCTTGCACTTATAAAGACAGTTCACTGAAAAGCATTTTTCTGGGTTAAACTGGCAGCAGCCTCAGACAACCTCATATTTACTGAGCCTCTTGCACACATCAAGGACCCACGCTGAAAGATTAGCATATCTTCTGTAGGTTTGTGTAGGTCTACTCTGGAATGTTCTCCCAGTAACAAAAGTATTTGGTGTCAAAGTACAGTACTGTCATTAAGTACCATGACTGTAGGTAGGAGGATAAAGTAAGATCAAGACTGGAGTCCAAGTAGCCAATATAGCTTGGTTTCTGGCCACTTTATACCTCCTCCTCTTCATCATCCTTTTGCTTCTTAGTCACAGAGTCTGGTTTTCTCTCTCCCTCCCTCTCTCTTGCTCTCTCCCTCTCTCTGTCTCTCTCTCTCCCCCCTTCCCCTCTCTCTCCCTTCTTTCCTTTCGTTCTCTTATTGTATTGTATTGTGTTGTATTGTGTTGTGTTGTATTGTATAGTATTGTATTGGTATTTATTCTTTTCTCATATATTACATCCTGGCTGCAGTTTCCCCTATCTCTTCTCCTCCCAGTGTCTTCCCCTCCCTCATTTACCCTCACCTCCAGTTCCACTTCTCCTCCATTTCCTTTCAGAAAATGGCAGTCCTCCCAGAAATATCAACCAAACATGGCATATAGTGTTTCAATAAGACTAGTTGAATCCCCTTATATTATGGCTGGACAAGGCAACCCAGTAGAAGGAAAAGGCTCCCAAAAGCAGGCAAAAGAGCCAGAGACAGCCCCCACTCCCTGTTAGGTGTCCCCAAAGAACACCAAGCTACAAAACTATAACATATATGCAGAGGAACTAGGTCAGATCCATACAGGCTCCCTGATTGTTGGCCCATTCTCTGCGAGCCCCCTATGAGCCCTGATTAGTTGATTCTATGTTTTTCTTGACCCTTCTTGATCCTACAACCCCTTTCCTTTCTTCCCCACTTCTGCAGGACTCCCTGATGTTTGGCTGTGCATCTCTGTTCCCGTCCGTTGTTGGATGGAGCCTCTCTGATGATGATTATGCGAGGCTCCTATCTGCAAGTATAGCAGAGTATCATCAGTGTAATCATTTCATTGCCATTTTAATTTTTTTCATATTTAACTTATTTGTTTTTGCTGGTTGTGTTTACTTCTGTCCTAGATCTCTGGAATCTCCAGGCTCTGTTCCCTGGCCCTCCAGGCAGTGTCAGGCATTGGCTGCCTATCATGGCATGAGCCTCACGCTGAACCAGTCATTGGATGGCCACTCCCACAATATCTATGCCACTCTAACTCCAACACATTTTGCAGACAGAACAAATTGTAGATTGAAGGTTTTGTAGCTAGATTGTTGTCCCAGTCCCACTACCGGAAGCCTTGCCCGGTTACAGAAGATGGCTGGCACAGGTTCTATATCTCCAATTACTGGGAGTTTATTTTCATAGAGTCACTCTCAGATTTCTGAGAGTTTCCATTGTACTAGGTTTCTACCTTGTCCCTTGAAATGCCCCCCCCCCCCCCAATTCCAGTTGTCTCTCCCAGTACTCTTTCCCCCACCCCCTTCTCCATTGCTTCCTGTTCCCATCCCCTCTGGCCCTAGTCCACAAAATCTCTTCCATTTCCCTTTCCCATGGAAATCCTTACATTCTCACTTGAGCCCTCTTAGTTACATAGCATCTCTGGGTCTGTGGGTTATAGCATGATTACCCTTTACAACTAATGCCCACTTATAAGGGAACGCTTGCCATTTTAGCTCTCTGGGTCTGATTTCCTCACTCAGGATGATTATTTTTTCTAGTTCCATCCATTTACCTGCAATTTTCATAAGAGTATTATTTTTTTTTAGCAGCTGAGTGATACTCCATTGTATAAATGTATCATATTTTCTTTACTGATTATTCAGTTGAGGTACATCTAGGTTAGTTTCAGTTTCTGGCAATTGCAAATAAAGATGCTATGAATATAATTCAGCAAGTGACTTTGTGGTGGGACGGAGCATCTTTAGGGTACATGCCCAAGAGTGGTATAGCTGGTCTTGAGGTAGGTTGACTCCCAGTATTCTGAGAAAATGTCATATTGGTTTCCATAGTATCTGAACAAGTTTGCATCCCCACCAGCAATGGAGGAGTGCCCCCCTTGCTCCTCATCCTTTCCAGCATGAGCTGTCACTTGTGTTTTTGATCTTAGCCATTCTGACAGGTGTAAGATAGAATCTCAAAGTCATTTTGATTTGCATTTCCCTAATGCCTAAGGACATTGAACAATTCTTTAAGTGTTTCTCAGCCATTTGAGAGTGCTCTGTTGGAATTCTCTGTTTATATCTGTACCTTACTTTTAATTGATTATTAGTTAGCTGATGTCTAGTTTCTTGAGTTCTTTATTTTGGGTAGGATATTAGCATTCTGACTGATGTGGAGTTGGTAAAAACCTTTTTCCCACAGGGGCTGCTGCTTTGTTTGGTTTTGTCCTTCATCTTACAGAAGCTTTCGTACAACTAGTTTCATGAGGTCCCATTTACTAACAGTTGAACTTAGTACCTGTGCAGTTGGTGTTCTGCTCAGGAAGTTGTCTCCTGAGCCAATGCATTCAACGTTGTTGCCAACTTTCTTGTCTATCAGGTTAGTGTGCCTGCTTTTATGCTGATGTCTCTGACTACTTGGACTTGAATTTTGTGCAAGGTGATAAATATTGATTCATTTGCATTCTTTTACATGTCAATATCCAGTTGGACCATCACCATTTGCACCATTTGGCCAGAAAGGAATATAGGTCCCAAACAACAGATAAAAAAAAGTCTCATAGAAGAGCTAATGTAATCGAGAAAATTTTACTTCCTCCGAAACTGAGTGGGGGCAGTTTTTGAAGGGAAGTCAGTATATATATATATATATGTGTGTGTGTGTGTGTGTGTGTGTGTGTGTGTATACATTACAAACTGATGAATGTCACTTCATTCAGACTGGAGTGGGGAAGTCCTTAGAAGAAGGAGAAGCTATAGTACTTAAGCCGTGGTGGCCTGTGAGAAGAGGTCCTGAGTACTAATCCCCAGTTCTGCAGTAAGTCCCAGGAGTATCGAGAAACACAGAAATCCTAGATGAATTTGCAAAGCCAAGAGTTCCACAATCTCATTCCCACAAAAAGCTGTGAGATACAGAACAAGTTTGAACCTGTGCATGCTCATGGATGACTTCCATGGCTTCTTGCTCTCTAGTGTCTTCTTCAAAAATGTTTATGCCCTTTAAAACTCACAACAAAACTAGATTTCCTATGGGTTTCCTTTTATTTTTATTAGATATTTTCGTTATTTACATTTAAAATGTTATCCCCTTTCTGGTTTCTCCTCTGAAAACCCCCTATCCCTTCCTCCCTCCCCCTGCTCACCACCCCATCCTCTCCTGCTTCCTGGCCCTGGCATTCCCCTACACTGGGGCATAGAACCTTCACAGGACCAAGGTCCTCTCCTACCACTGATGACCAACTAGGCCATCCTCTGCTACATATGCAGCTGGAGCCATGAGTCCCACCATGTGTACTCTTTGGTTGATGGTTTAGTCCCTGGGAACTCTGGGAAGGACTGTTTAGTTCATATTGTTGTTCCTCCTAAGGGGCTGTAAACCTCTTCAGCTCCTTGGGTCTTTTCTCTAGCTACTCCATTGGGGACCCTGTGCTCAATCCAATGGTTAGCTGAGAACATCCACCTCTGTATTTGTCAGGCACTAGAAAATCTTCTAAGGAGACAGCGATATCAAGCTTCTATCAACAAGTACTTGTTGGCATCCACAATAGTATCTGGGTTTGGTGATTGTATATAGGGTGGATCCCCAGGTAGGGCAGTCTCTGGAGGGTCATTCCTTCAGTCTCTGCTCCACACTTTGTCTCTGTAACTCCTTTCATGGGTATTTTATTCCACCTTTTAAGAAGGAATGAAGTGTCCACACTTTGATCTTCCTTCTTCTTCAGCTTCATGTGGTCTGTGAATTGTATCTTGGATATTCCAAGTTTCTGGGCTAATATCTACTTATCAGTGAGTGCAAACCATGTGTGTTCTTTTGTGATTGGGTTACCTCACTCAGGAGGATATTTTTTAGTTCCATCCATTTGCCTAAGAATTTCATGAATCCATCATTTTTTAATAGCTGAGTAGTACTCCATTGTGTAGATGTACCACATTTTTTTGTATCCATTCCTCTGTTGAGGGACATCTGGATTGTTTCCAGTTTCTGGCTATTATAAATAAGGCTGCTATGAACATAGTGGACCATGTGTCCTTATTACATGTTGAAGCATCTTCTGGATATATGCCTAGGAGTAATATTGCTTGGTCCTCAGGTAGAACTATGTCCAGTTTTCTGGGGAACCACCAAACTGATTTCCAGAGTAGATGTACTTGCTTGCAATCCCACCAGGAATGGAGAGTGTTGCTCTCACTCCACAACCTCACCAGCATCTGCTGTCACCTGAGTTTTTGATCTTAGCCATTCTGACTGGTGTGAGGTGAAATCTCAGGGTTGTTTTGATTTGCATTTCTCTGATGACTCAGGATGTTGAACATTTCTTTAGGTGCTTCTCAGCCATTCAGTATTCCTCAGTTGAGAATTCTGTGTTTAGTTTTGTACCCCATTTTTAATAGGATTATTTGGTTCTCTAGAGTCTAACTTCTTAAGTTCTTTGTATATATTGGATATGAGCCCTCTATTGGATGTAGATTGGTAAAAATCTTTTCCCAATCTGTTGGTTGCCATTGTGTCCTATTGAAGAGTGTCCTTTGTTTTATAGAAGCTTTACAATTTTATGAGTTCCAATTTGTCATTTCTTTATCTTAGAGCATAAGCTATTGGTGTTCTGTTCAGGAAAATTTCCCCTGTGCCGATGTGCTTCAGGCTCTTCCCCATTTCTTTACTTTTAGTTTCAGTGTATCTGGTTTTATGTGGAGGTCCTTGATCCACTTGGACTTGAGCTTTGTACAAGGAGATAGGAATGGATCAATTTGCATTATGCTAACCTCCAGTTGAGCCAGCACCATTTGTTGAAACTGCTGTCTTTTTTTCCACTGGATGGTTTTAGCAACTTTGTCAAAGATCAAGTGACCATAGAAATGTGGGTTCATTTTTGGGTCTTCAATTCTATTCCATTAATCTAACTGCCTGTTACTGTACCAATACCAAGCAGTTTTTGTTTTTTTTTATTTTTTTTGTTTTTTGTTTTTTTTTTTTTAAAAAAAAAATCATGATTGCTCTGTAGTATAAATTGAGGTCAGGGATGGTGACTCGACAAGAATTTCTTTTATTGTTGAGAATAGTTTTTGCTATCCTGGGTTTTTGTTATTCCAGATGAATTTGGAAATTGCTCTTTCCAAGTCTGTGAAGAATTGAGTTGGAATTTTGATGGGTACTGCATTGAATCTGTAGATTGCTTTCAGCAAGATGGCCATTTTTACTATATTAATCCTGCCAATCCATGAGCATGAGAGATCTTCCATCTTCTGAAATCTTCTATTTCTTTCTTCAGAGACTTGAAGTTACATAATACATATCTTTCACTTGCTTAGGGGGCCACTGGTTTGCTGTATATTGCTTTTACTATGTTTAGTAGTAAAAGTCTTTACAAGACTTTTATCATGAAGGAATGTTGGCTTTTGTCAAATGCTTTCTCAGCATCTAATGAAATGATCACATTGTGCTTTTCTTTGAGTTTGTTTATATAGTGGATTACCTTTGATGGATTTCCGTATATTGAACCATCCCTGCATCCTTGGGATGAAGCCTATTTGATCATAATGGATGATCGCTTTGATGTGTTCTTTGATTCAGTTTGCGAGAATTTTATCGATTATTTTTGCATCAATATTCATTAGTGAAATTGGTCTGAAGTTCTCTTTCTTTGTTGGGTTTTGGGTGGTTTAGCTATCAGAGTAATTGTGGCTTCATAGAATGAAATGGGTAGAGTACCTTCTGTTTCTATTTTGTGGAATAGTTTGAGGAGTATTGGTATTAGGTCTCCTTTGAAGGAATGATAAAACTCTACACTAAACACATCTGGTCCTGGGATTTTTTTTGGTTGGGAGCCTATTAATGATGATTTCTATTTTTTTTTTTTTTTTTTTAGGGGATATGGGATATGGGATCGTTTGTCTGATCCTGATTTAACTTTGGTACCTGATGCCTGTCTAGAAAATTGTCCATTTCATCCAGATTTTCCAGTTTTGTTGAGGCTTTTGTAATAGGATCTGATGAGTTTTTGGATTTCCTTAGTTTCTGTTGTTATGTCTCCCTTTTTATTTCTGATTTTGTTGATTTGGATACTGTCTCTGTGCCCTCTGGTTAGTTTGGCTAAAGGTTTATCTATTTTCTTAATTTTCTCAAAGGAAGTGCCTGGTTTGGTTGATTATTTGTATACTTATTTTTGTTTCTACTTGGTTTATTTCAGCCCTGAGTTTGATTATGTCCTTCTGTCTACTCTTCATGGGTTTATTTGCTTCTTTTTGTTCTAGAGCTTTTAGATGTGCTATCAAGCTGTTAGTGTATGCTCTCTTCAGTTTTGTTTTGGAAGCACTCAGAACTCTGAGTTTTCCTCTTAACACTGCTTTCATTGTATCCCATAAGTTTGGGTATGTTATGATTTCATTTTCATCAAACTCTAAAAAGTCTTTAATTTCTTTCTTTCTGTCTATCTGTCTATCCTTTCTTCCTTCCTCCCTTCCTTCCTCTCTTTCTTTCTTTCTTTCTTTCTTTCTTTCTTTCTTTCTTTCTTTCTTTCTTTCTTTCTTTCTTTCTTCTTTGACCAAGTAATCATTGAGTAGAATATTGTCCAGCTTTCACATGTATGTGGGCTTTCTATTGTTTATGTTGTTATTTAATACCAACCTTAGTCCATGGTGATTTAATAGGATGCATGGGATTATTTCAATCTTCTTGTATCTGTTGAGACATGTTTTGTGACCAATTATATGGTCAATTTTGGGGAAGGTACCATGAGGTACTGGAAAAAAGTTATACCCTTTTCTTTTAGAATAAAATATTCTATAGATATCTCTTAAATCCATTTGGTTCATAACTTGCTAGTTTCACTGTGTCTCTGTTTAGTTTCTGTTTCCATGATCTGTCCATTGATGAGGGTGGGGTGTTGAAGTCTCCCACTAATATTGGGTGAGATGCAATGTGCGCTTTGAGCTTTAGTGAAGTTTCTTTTATGAATGTTGTTGTCCTTGCATTAGGAGTGTAGATGTTCACCATAGAGAGTTCTTCTTGGCAGATTTTTCCTTTGATGAGGATGAAATGTCTTCTCTTATCTTTTTTGGTAACTTGAGGCTGAAAGTTGATTTTATTCACTATTAGAATGGTTACTCCAGCTTTTTTCTTGGGTCCATTTGCTTGGAGAATTGTTTTCTAGCCTTTTACTCTGAGGTAGTATCTGTCTTTGTCACTGACGTGGGTTTCCTGCATGCAGCAAAATGTTGGGTCCTGTTTACATATCCAGTCTCTTATTCTATGTCTTTTTATTGGGGAATTGAGTCCATTGACATTAAGAGATATTGAGGAAAAAATATTCTTGCTTCCTGTTATTTTTGTTTTTAGAGGTGGGATTATGTTTTTTGTGGCTATCTTCTTTTTGGTTTGTTAAAAGAAGATTATTTTCTTCCTTTTTCCAGGGTGTAGTTTCCTTCCTAGTGTTGGAGTTTTCCTTTTATTATCCTTTGAAGGGCTGGATTTGTGGAGAGATATTGTGTAAATTTGGGTTTTTCATGGAATCTATTGGTTTCTTCATCTATGGCAATTGAGAGATTTGCTGGATATGGTAGCCTGGGCTCACATTTGTGTTCTCTTAGGGTCGGTATGACAACTGCCCAGGATCCTCTGGCTTTCATGGTTTCTGGTGTAATTCTGATAAGTCTGCCTTTATATGTTACTTGACCTTTTTTCCTTACTGCTTTTAATATTCTTTGTTTGTTTAGTGCATTTGATGTTTTGATTATTATGTGATGGTAGGAATTTCTTTTCTGGCTCAATCTATTTGGAGTTCTGTAGGCCTCTTATATGTTCTCCGGCATCTCTTTCTTTAGGTTAGAGAAGTTTTCTTCTATGATTTTGTTGAATATATTTACTGGCCCTTTAATTTGGGAATCTTCACTCTCTTGTATACCTATTATTCTTAGGTTTGGTCTTCTCATTGTGTCCTGAAATTCCTGTATGTTTTGGGTTAAGAGTTTTCTGCATTTTGCATTTTCTTTGAGTGTTGTGTCAATGTTTTCCATGGTATCTTCTGCTCCTGAGATTCTCTCTTCTATCTCTTTTATTCTGTTTGTGATACTTGTGTCTACAGCTCCTAACCTCTTTCCTAGGTTTTCAATCTCCAGAATTGTCTCCCTTTGTGATTTCTTTATTGTTTCTACTTCCATTTTTAGATCCTAGATGGTTTTATTCAATTACTTCACTGTTTGGTTGTATTTTCCTATAATTCTTTAAGGAACTTTTGTGTTTCCTCTTTAAGGGCTTCTACCTGTTTACCTGTGTTCTTCTGTATTTCTTTTTTTTTTTTTTTATAATTAGATATTTTCTTTATTTACATGTAAATTTTTCCTTTCCTAGGTTCCCCTCCAAAAAACAAACAAACAAACAAAAACAACAAGAACAAACCCCTTTTGCCTCCCCCCTCCCCATGCCTGCCACCTCATCCTCTCCCACTTATTGGCCCTGGGATTCCCCTACACTGGGGCACAAAACCTTCACAAGGCCGAGGTCCTTTCCTCCTATTGATGATTAAATTTTTAATCCTCTACTATACACATGCTGCCAGAACATTCAATCCCACCCTTTATAGTCCTTGATTGTGGGTTGGGTCCCTGGGAGCTCTGAGGGTACTAGATAGTAATTGTTGTTCATCCTAAGGGGCTGCAAACCCTTCAGCTCCATAGAACCTTTCTCTAACTCCTTCATTGGGGACCGTGTACTCAGTTCAATGAATGGCTGTGAGCCTCTACATCTGTATTAGTCAGGTATTGTCAGAGCCTCTCAGGAGATAGCTATATGCTTGTCCTTCCTTCAGTCTCTGCTCCATAGTTAATCTCTGCCACTCCTTCTGTGGGTATTTGATTCCCCTTTTTAAGAAGGAATGAAATGTCCACCTTTTGGTCTTCCTTCTTCTTAGGTCTTTTGTGGTTTGTGTGTTGTTCTTCCTGTATTCCAAACTTCTGGGCTAATAACCACTTATCAGAGAATGCATACCATGTGTGTTCTTTTGTGATTGGGTTACCTCACTCAGGATGCTACTCTCCAGATCCATCCATTTCCCTAAGAATTTCATAAATTC
>JADRCD010159285.1:0-18327 GCA_019843815.1 Montemys delectorum | reverse complement strand
GCAAGAGGGGTGGAAGGAAGGGAACATTTGCAGTGTCACATAGCTAGTTTGAGTTGATGCCACTCCACCATAGTTAGTGGCTACCAAGTAGCATCTGTCTTTGTGAGGACCATGGAGGTTCCGACAGGCCTGAAACTCAGAGCCCATACATTCAGTTGCCTGTGGTGGCCCTGTTTCTGCAGGTCACTCAGAACACTCGGAGAACATGGCCTTGCTCACTGGGAGATCCTGGGGCCTCCTCAGAATAACAGCCTTAGCCAAATGCCAGCATAACACTACTGGGGCAGCTTGGAGCTCCCAGCCAGAGCAGAAGTGGGCTGGGACACAAGGCCACGCTGCTAGGCAACAATCTGCACGTTTCTGCTGATCGCCAGCTTGGCCTTGTCTGTGGATGACAAGAGGCCTCTGCTCTTGACCCTTAATAGTCCAAGGGGTGGGCGCATAGTTCGCAGAAGTCACTGGTCGTGTATGCTTGCCTATGACAGAGTGACATTGGGGAACAGAGTTGAGGGGTGTTGCACGGGATGCTAGGTGGGCTACTGAGTGAGGAGGGGTCCAACTGGACCTCAAGAGAAGGAGTAGAAAAGTTGAAAATGCTCTTGATGGCTTGGTAGCTCTGCTGTTGGGAGCCCTGTGTGAGCCACTCTGTGACCAGGTGCCCAGGCACAGCCTGGCCCCAAATGCCAATGACTGAATCATGGCAGAAGTAGGTTTCTGAGAGCCTTCTGAAGAGATCAGGAGCCCCGGGTCACAGGCAGCACAGGAATTTGCAGGTCATCAAGGCCCTGGTTCCACACTTCCCAGCAGGCTCTAGTTGTGGTGTGCTGGGTCTTCCTTACTCCCGGAGGGCAGTTGTGCAACTCTCGAGCTGCATTGCCAAAACTCTGGTGTCCAACTCTACATCCTGACAAAGATGTCGCTTTCCAAATGTTTTCAAATAAAGGTTTTATTATCTCTCTCTGTGTCTGTGTATGTGTGTGTGTGTGTGTGTGTGTGTGTTTGCTTGGGCACGGACACAGATGTGTCAGGGTGCGGTGCCAGTATGGAGGTCAGGAATCAACTGGAGCCCACCAACCTTTACGTGGCTTCCAGGGATTGAAGTCATGCCATTGGTCTTAAGGAGAAACACTTACCTGCTGAGCCTAGACTCTTACTGCCAGGAGATGCCTTTGTTAATACTTGGGAATGAGATCCTCAGTGGGCATAGGACTTCCCCTACACTGAGAGATGTGCTAAGATAATGGCCCGTATATCCAGAAGTCCTTTGAGCTCTTAATGGAGGGCCCAGAACCGTAGGGAGTGAGTAAGATAGGAGGTTGTGGGGAGGGCCCTGAGGAAAGCGCCAGCCGGTAGGAGCATCAGCTGTAGCCCTCCCAGGGACTCAGGACTGTCTGCAGCTCAGAGCTGCCCATGCAGATACCTGGGTAACAGTGAGCAGTTGCCACACAGGGTGAGTGGGGGTGCTTTGAGCCCCAGATCTGGCACTAGTTGGCTGTACACCTGACTCGGGTAGCCTGTCCGTTTCCTCGTTTGGAGGATAGGATGCTGGCCGTCAGTGTGAGGAGTCATGAAAAGCCAGAGTTGAGCCCCTGAATTCATCTCTCGGCTCTGCCGGAGCCCCCTGTTTTGTGGCTGTCGCTGTTGGCTGCTTTCTAGATGGTTTAGCACAGTCTGGTGGGAGATCGGGATAAGAACCACTCAAAATATCAGAGCTGAGGAGTAGGTCTGACGTGTGAACGTCTACCAGGATGCCACCCCAATACAGGCACTGCTTGCCCCTCCCCCCAAATGTGAGCCCATGGGAAAAATGAGCTCATTGTCCTAAAGACAATCCTCTCTGGATGTTTCAGGTAGAAGATGCATAAAGAGCATCTGCTTAGAAAGCTGTGGGAGGGTAGGGTGCGCGCGAGCCTCAGGGTTTGGGGCACGCGTGCGCCTCAGGGGAGGGTACGCGCACCTCAGGGTTCGGGGTGCGCCCCTCAGGGTTCAGGGTGTGACAGGGTTGGAACAGCTGCTGCCAGCCAGCTGTCTGCCCTTCGGTCTTCACATTGCAGAGTTGGGAGAGGCGAGTGGACGCTTTGGACAAGGGATAGATGGCAGGAGAAGGTGCCCAGGTGTCCAGTTCTTGAGATACAAGGGATCACAACGGCAAGAGGTGAGGGGTCTCCCAGGCAGCTCGAAGACACTTCCCTGGGAGTGAGGAGCTCAAGGAAGACCTGGGTACCAGGATCAGGCCAAGTATTGACATACATTCTGCCCCACTCCTTGTGATTGCCAGGGAAACCTTGAGTCTCGAGATGAAATGTTCTAACATCGGACTGAGGCATATAAGCCAGGCCTGCCCCTGGCAGTCTCTGAGGCCGGCTGGGGTCAGGGCTGTTCACTCAGGACACCATGATGGAACATCTGCCTTGTGCCAGACGTTTTAGGTGCTTCTGGAACATGGTGGCCAACCTAGTGACAACAGCCCCCAGTCTACACATAGAGTTTGCATTCTATGAGGGCATGGGGTTATAGACTCTGCTTGCAAACAGGCACCATGTCTTCACAAAAGGCAGCAGAGGGAGGGGGGGATGTGTGTGGGAGGACTCTACAGAGGAGAGGAGAGCTGCTAACTAGATGGGAGGGGGAGGAGACACCAGATAGAGAATGCGGGGAGATGGGGTGGGAGGTGGCGAGGGTAAAGGAGACCCGTCGGGGTCAGGGGCCACTTTAAACCTGACTTTATAAGGCACTGGGTAAGGATGTGATTCTAGAAGCCCTGGCGGGGGGCACAGTCAGGTAGGGAGCTCTGTCCAGGGCCCAATAGAAGGGAGCTCTGAGCTTGCAAATGAGCAGACACCAAGGTGACAGGTGTCATCGTTTGTCCTGTTTTCTTGCTGTTCAGTCCAGAAGAAAGCCAGGCACATGACGAGGTGTTTGTCTTGGTGTTGCTCCCTAGTCTATTGAGTCTGGGTATGGCTGGGGTCTGAGAGACTGAGGCCCTATGGTCCTCCGTTCTAACGGCCTGCTGGCGAAGCTGTGATATTGACATCTCAAATGACGTTTCTCGGTCAGGAAAGCAAGTGCTTGGTTTTGTGTGTTATGCTCATGTAGACCTGAATGGGGCACATGTATGTGAGTTGAGGCACAGATAGGCCTGTATGTTTATGTCTGAGCCTCTCATGTCCGGAGGGGCAGCGTCAGGGATCTCTCTCCGTGGTAGGCGTTCCTCACAGTTATGTTTTCTTTCCTTTTGGCCGTTTGAGACGTTGTCACTGTGTAGCCTTGGCTAACCTGGGACTCAGAGAACTGCCTGCCTCTCTCTACCTCCTGATTGCTAGTAGAGGCATGTACCGCTCTTCCAACTACAGCTGTTGTTGTGTCTTCTCTGGGCTGTAGTAGGGGCTCCTGGGACCTTGGCAGGCAAGGACTTTGGGAAGACTTGAGGATTAGCCCTTTGGGAGTCTGACAGCTGAAACAGAGAGGCCCAGACTCTAGTCCCCAGATGCAAAGTCTTAAAACCAGAGGCTGGCAACCCCGATACCCCAGCTCCCAGGTCATAGCAGGACCCTCCCCTCCCAGTTGGGAAGACCAAAGGTTTGGGCTCTGCCAACCCTAAGTGAATCCACAGGATAGCTAGGCCAAACCAGCCACTTCAGCACTATGGCCAAACCAGTTAAAAGCCAAAGGGTTCTGGGTTCCTATCCTACTCTTGTCCCTTGTCCCATAACCTTAGTCAAACAGTGGCTCAGTGTTCTCCCCTGTAGAATGGGAACCTGCCTCATACTTCAAGCGTGGAGATTTAGGTGAGTGTCTGAGTGGGCCAGGCGCTGTGTTTTCCACAAGTCACCTCCTCTAGTCTCCAGTCCCATCCTCCAATGTGGAACTGTTTCCATCCCACTTAGGACCAGAGAGGTAAAGGTACTTGGCCCAAGTCACTCAGCAGAAAGGGGCCAGGCAGCCTGAGATGCTGAATCTCAGACCTGATGGCTAGCTCATCAGGGGCATTAGGTCAACGGCAGCTAGTAGAGCTTAGAGAGATGAAGTGACTTAGATCACCCATCCAGGAAAGGGTGACGTCCAAGAGGAGGCCAGATGCAACTAGACACCAGTCTCTTGGTTGTGGGCTGGCATCTTCCTCGTTCCCAGCCAGCCTGCTATTAAAAACTGAAAGCTTCAGATTGGGAAGAAATCGAGAAGGACCAGGCCTTCCTCTTCAGATGCCTGCGTGGTTAACAGAACCCAGTTCTGTGCCAGGAGTCGTGGGATGCCTGATGTAGTACAGAGGAGGTTGTAGACCCTCAGGTGTAGGTATCAGGGAGCTGGGAGACTTGTGGCTATAGCCGAGAGAAGAAGGGAGGCTGGACCAGAGGAGGCCTCAGCTGAGCCGCAGTGTCTGGCCATGTCCTTGTGAGGGTGGTGGTCAGACCCATCCACTGAGCCACCAGCAGCCACCGGCAGCAGGGCCCCTCACCCTATACTGCCATTGTCTGAGATCAGGAGAGAGCACATCCCGAGTACTGTTTTATTGCTATAAGTTTGTCGATTCAGCTCATTACACTTAATTAGAATTATTTAATTAGAATCTTAATAAAAGAGTAAAGCAGGAAGGAGGCTGGGAGCGGAGGTGAGGAGATCCGTGCTGAGCCTGCGAAGTAGACACAGCTGGGGAAGTGCGGGTGCAGGGGCTGCCCAGCCTGCTTGCACAGAGCATCTATAGCAGGTGGGGCTACCATAGCTCAGGAGCCTGACACTGGAGAGGGGAGGGGGCAGTCTAGACTGAGCCTCATCTATTCTTTACCAGATGCCAAGCCCTGGGCTAGGGGAGTGGGCATGTGATATGGGGCCCCATTTCCTGTTGCCGAGGGACACAGAGTTCGCAGACCAGAAGAGATGCTTATAGAGAGAACAGACTAGAAGTCAGATGTTTATACAGATGGTGTGGGAGGCAGAGTCATTGCGGCCCAGAGGTGAGGTACCTGCCCTGGCCAGGGTTCACATAGGGATAACTCCACAGAGACCTGAATGCTGAGCTGTAGGTAGACAAGAGTGGGGTTTGGAGGAGGTGTGGGGAAGGGTGTTAGAAAATGAAGTGTCACTTCAAACAGGGGGGAGGGGCAGAACACGGTAGAAGACCAAAGCCAGGTGACTCATGTTTGGGCTCCCGATGAGGTTGGCTGTGATAAGTTACCTTAAGGTTTGTCACCTTTGGAGCCTCTTTTTCCTCATCTATGGGTGAGGGTAACAACGAAATCCACCTCATACTGCTCTTGCAAGGAGAAGCTGAGCTGATGCCTGCCTAGCACATGGGCCAGAACTGGGCGGTAGCCAGGAGCATGAGCTACGACATTGGTGTGGAGATGTCCCTTTAAGTGGTCAGTTACACAAGTCTGATGTACAGAGTTACCAGCTTGGAAGTCTGGAGCTCGGAGACACCAGGAGAAGCTGTGTATGTGTGGGAGCCACCCAAGCAGGTGTGGCGGCGTGGCTGCTGGCTGTCCCCTCTAGCTCCTCTTGTTCCTCCGAGAGGCGGCGGGTATGAGATCCCAACCATTGGCCTTTCAGAGGAAGCAGCCTACAGCATGGCTTCAGGGCAGATCCCAGAGACCAAGCCAACAAAGCTAGAGAAAAAGACCTGGTTGCATGGTTAGCAGAATCCTCCTGTCCCTCTCTCCTGGGCACAGAAGCAGTGGATGGCCCATGCTTCCCTCTAGAAAGCCAGATCTAACAAGAAATCAGGACGGCACCACACCACCTCTCTATCCTGCATTCCCTAATATGCCCAGGTTGAATATGCCCGCCGGAGCTTATTTCAAAGCTAGAGAGGGGACACCCTCCCAAATGGGGTAGGGTGCAGGAAGTCGGCCCTTCTAAAACAGGAGGAGCTGGCCTCGGTGCCACTTGATTGAATGCATCCAGGCTGGAGATCAGCAGAATTGAGAGAAAACGCCTTAGCAGACTCATGGGGTAGCAGAAGCCCACCTCCCTCCCCCCGCCCTCCTGCCCCCCCCTCCCCGTCTCACAGTTTCTGTTACTCGCAGCCAAACATACCCACACAGCACAAGGCCACAAAATAAGAGAAGAGCCGAGGCTGCCCTGGCTGTCTGCACTTGTACAGCTGGCAGAAGAGGGAGAAGCTCTGAGCTCAGCTGCCGCTGGAACTTGTCCCTGAGAGGGATCTAACTCTGCACTGGGCTTTCCACAAACCGCTCTAGTGGCAGAAAAAGGCAGGAGAATTTTTAGCCTAGTTATATAAAGTGTTTCTCTGCCCCAGGCACAGACTGGAGCTACAGATTTGAGGATTTGAACTAACTCCCTCTCTCTCCCCCTCTCCCGCTCTCCGCCCCCCTTCCTACCCTGCCCCCTCTCACTCCCTCCTCCCTCCCCTCCCTCCCCTCCCCGGTGTCACAGAAGCAGAATCTGCTTTCAAAAGCCTCCTGTCCCCCATGGGCTATGTGGACTCGGGCCCCTGCCCTCAGGCCCTCTGACCTTGATGGTGTTTTACCCCTTCTAGATGGCCACAGGCCACCATTTAATTAATGGAGTAAATGTAATTTAATTAGCTGTTTCAACACTGGATCCACACTTGGGGCCATTAGATCCACGTTCCTTGAATGTGCGGGGAGAGGGGGGGCAGGGGGGGCTTTCCCTGCCTTCTGACCTGGCTAAGCCAGACAAATCTTTGATTCCTCCATCTCCCCAACTTCCAAAGTCAACTTTCTTGGTGGAAAACAAAAGGAAATTACTGAAGAGACACCAGATTGCTCATGGGATATACTGGAAAAACTGGCTCAAGGGAAAGGTAGATTTCAGAAAAAGGTTGTGGCTGGGACAGGGGGCCTTATGGGAAACCATGGCTTCTGTTGCTGTTAGGGATGGGGTGCTCGCTGGGCAGCCTGGCACTGCTATCGACCACCACCAAGTCATTCCAGGCGCTGTGTGGCACCTGTGTGTTGTTCCCTGAGTAACTGAGGTAGGGACAGATGTGCTTCTGGGTGGCTGGCTGGGACCCATGGAGGGTTCCCACTTAAGACAGACCCACCTTCCTGCTCGTCAGATAAGAAAGAGGACTGAATGCCAAGAAGGAAAAAGAATTTCCCACGGAATCAAACCCAGCAAACGAGGCAACTTGGTCTCAGCATGGTGCGATCATCTGGACAGAGGTGAGTCTCTGCTTAAGCTTGGCTCTTAAATTCCAAGAGCTCTTACTGGCTTCCACCCCTTCGGTAGGTTGGAGAAGGGTTCTATGTTTTTGTCTGTCATTGTCTCCAGGCTTTGTGGGCATGGTGACAACAGGACAATGTTGTAACTGTGGGTTGCTGCAAGCTAGTTTTCTCCAGCAGACACCTACCAACTTCAGGGCCCCGGCAGAGGCAGGCTGAGCCTGGCAGGGACCAACCACTGTGGGCCTGCTTGGCGTGGCTTTCTTCACAAGAGCCCTAGGGAGCCTATGGCAGCCACAGCAGGCCAGTTTCTCACCAGAAGCGAGGGTGTGGCAGGAATATGTGTTTCCTGTTGCCTCAGGGTGTGGTGGTAGTGTCAGGATGCTGGCCACCGCCCACAATTGAGGTAGTAGAGCCTCCTAATGGTGGCAAAGGTCTCTGCTGTCAGACTGGCATCCTCCATCAGACTGGCAGTCCCTGAACCTGAGGCCATCTCCCCTCTCACTAGAGGTTCCTAACTTCCTAAGTGAAGCTTCCTCCTACACAGCCAGAGCTCCAGTGGACAAAAGTCTCCCAGTGGCTACTGAGGATTCTGAGCAGCAGTCTCCTTCCTCCATTTAGAGGGTAGGGAAGCTGTGGGGAGCACTCTAGGATCAGATGTGAAGGGTGGAGCCGGCAGAACTGGGAGGAACCGGTTTATCCTGAAGGAGGCTGAGAGAGAGAGAGGAGTTAGGACTTGCAGAGGTAATCCTGGGGGGGAGGGGGGTGCATCCTCTCCACCAGAGGACTCCAGGGAACAGATGAGGTATGACCTAAGGAATGTAGTGCCCAGAGCCAGCAGAGGGGTAGCCCTGCTGGCCCAATCTCAGCCCTTGCACGAGGCTGCCAGCCCCACCCCTTGGAGACTCCAGCTCTGTCCTGCCTGGAGGTTTTGAGTTCTTGGCCCTGCTCCTGGTTATTGTCTCATCCTACCGAGGTTGACAGATGTGCACAGCTGGGTGGAGGCTCTCGACAAAATCCATATGCCTCACCACAGGCCTGAGCGGTAGAGCTGGGCTCTGGGTGCTATTCCAGGTCTTCACTGGGTGGCTCTAGGCCCAACTCCATTACCTTCATGGGCCTTAGTTTCCCCATCTGTCCAGTGGGAGGGTTCCTTCATTCTTCCCTCAGACACTCCCTTGGACTTCTGGCTTTAGTATTTGGAGTGCATGGTTTGATTCTGTATACTTATCCTCTCTATTTTACATTTTAAAAACAATTATTTTATTTTTATTTGTGTGTATGTATTTATGCATGTGCATGCCACATGAGTGTGGATGCCTGCAAAGGCCAGAAGAGGGCATCAGATCCCCAGCAGCAGGGACCAATAGCAGCAGCAGCAGCAGCAGCAGGGACCAGCAGCAGCAGTAGGGAGCAGCAGCAGCAGCAGCAGGGACCAACAGCAGCAGCAGCAGCAGCAGCAGCTGTCCCAGGCTCTCTTGGTGCTCTTGACTTTATACCCTCTCAAGAGTCCCCAACCATAAACTATCTGCAGGTGGCAAAGCCACGCCCCTTCTAGAGCACAAGACAAATCATAGTGGCTGTGGACAATCTGAAGCAGCCCTATATCCCAACTCCTGGACCAGAACAAAAACATAATTACAATAACATAACTGGGTTTTAAAAGAAACTAAAATTCTCACTACATTAAGTAAACACAAATTTCTAGCCTATACCATCTCTTCTCTCTTTAACAGCTTGCTTTAGTCTTCTTGCAAGGCCAGTTTACCGGCAGTAAATTCCACTTTTTTTTTTTTTTTTTTTTTAAAGATTTATTTATTATGTATACAACATTCTGCCTGCATGTATCCTGCAGGCCAGAAGAGGGCACCAGATCTCATAGATGGTTGTGAGCCACCATGATGAGCCACCATGCAGTTGCTGGGAATTGAACTCAGGACCTCTGGAAGAGCAGGCAGTGCTCTCAACCTCTGAGCCATCTCTCCAGCCCCCATATTCCACTATTTTTATCTTTTCCAGAAATCCTTATTTCTTCACTTGGTGTTGTATGCCTGTATGATGTGTGTGTGTGGTACACACATTTGTGTGTGTGTGAGTGTGGCTGCACACCTGATGTGATGTGAGAGTCGAGGGCAGAGATCAGTCTTCCTCTTACCTTGTTTGAAACTGGGATTCTTTTTGTCCTTTAACCCTGTATATGCCAGGCTAGCTGGCCTGCAAGCTCTGGGGCATTCTCCTCTCACCGCAGGGGTGCTAGGGTCACAGAGGCTCACTTCTGTGCATGGCTTTCCATGAGTTCTGAGGATTCAGACTTAGGTCCTCACATCTGTGTGCCGAGCAGTTTACCCATCATGCATCTGTCTCCTCAGCCCACCTTTCATATTTCAGGGCAAGTTCATGAGGTGCAGACTTCTTGGTTGGTGGGGGCCTTTGCTTTGATCATGTTAGATATCTGCACAAACGAGTGTGTACCACACACAACGAGTGTGTACCACACACACGTCACTGACATTCTCTGCTTGTTTGTGTGGTGTTTTGTTTTGTTTTTCAAGATAGGGTTTCTCTGTGTAGCCCTGACTATTTTGAAACTCACTCTGTAGACCAGGCTGGCCTCCAATGCAGAGATCCACCTGCCTCTTTCTGCCTCCCCAGTGCTGGGAATAAAGGTGTGTGTCACTCTCACCACCGGCCCAACCCCCATCCCCATCTCCCCCACCCGTAGATTGCACAGTTTTTCTTTGGCCACTTTAGGGATGGTTTCCTTCGTCTTTGGTTTGCTGAGGTTTGAAATCGATGTGACAGATGTAGTCTGCTGTTTTGCTTTGCTTGGCTTTCTCTGGGGTTTGGCATCTCACATTGCTGTGGGAGAAATTCACAGTGATGTCTGCAAGTACTGTTTCTGGTCCTTTCTCTTGATCTCTGTCTCCTGGTACCCCCTTCCCACGTGTGACATCTTCTGTAGTCGCCCCACCTCAGACATTAGAAACCCCCATAACTTCCTCCATCTTTGTCACTCACTTCAGTAGCCAAACACTATCCTGGGCCTGTGATAGAAATGCAACCATGCATTTCTGTGGTACCTCTCCAACTTAACACAGTGCCTCCCAGGATCAGTGTAGATGCTTCCTCCCTTTGTCCTCCTCCTCCTCTCTCTGGTTTAGCCCCCTAGCTGTCAGGATCCCTGCTGTGGCAAGGGTCAGCATGGTAGCTCACTGCAGAACATGTGTGTACTCTCTGGGGTATTGTGGTATCCTGGCCCCCCACAGTTTACCTATGTTACTCCTTAGCTGCTTCCCCCACCCAACTCCTACTTGCAGCTACCAGCTTGTGGCCCCTGCTGTTAAGGTCTCATGCTTCCCCGGGTGATGGGCATCCTCTTGGGTGGGTGTTAGGAGGCTGTATGAGCTCAGCGCCTTTCTGTGACCCCTGCTGACCCTTAGCACATGACCCCCAGGCTGTCTGTCGCCCTTCCACCATAACCATTCTCTATTCTCTTCTTACACTTCTCTCTTCTGAGGCTTCCCAAGGGAGGGGGACAGTCTCCCGTACAGACAGCACCCCCAGGAGGGAAATGAATTTACTTTTTCTACAGAAAACTATTTTTAGATTTATTTACTTTATTTCAAGGGTATGAATGTTTTTGCTTGCGTGTATGTCTCTGCATTCTGTGTGTACCTGAAAACTGGATTCACAGATGGTTGTGGGCTCTCATTTTGGTGCTGGGAATCAAACTTGGATCCTCAACAAGAAGCGCTCTTAACAGCTGCACCGTCTTTCTAGGCCCACATGTTGTTTTCTTGGTACCTTTACCCCTGGGATTGGCTGGTAGGGAAATGTAGTGAGAATCTTGATTTCTTTGAAAAACACAGGAATATTCTGGGAATGTGTTTTTCATTTTGATCTCAGATATAGGATATGGGG
Organism: Montemys delectorum; assembly: GCA_019843815.1. Taxonomy (NCBI): domain Eukaryota; kingdom Metazoa; phylum Chordata; class Mammalia; order Rodentia; family Muridae; genus Montemys; species Montemys delectorum. The sequence goes on along the minus strand of JADRCD010159285.1, from coordinate 7,261 downwards.
CGCCTTCAGATTGTCCATAGCAGCTGACTATGAGTTGCTTTGTGCTCTAGGAGAGGTGTGATTTTTGCCAGCTGCAGATAGTTTCTGAGATTGTGTAACTTCTGGAATTCTCGGGATACTTCAGAGGGTATATAAATGTTAGGGCCCAGAGAGGCAGAGTGGGTTGTCAGTTGGTTGCAAATAGTTAAGTAGTTGTGTGCAAAGAAACTAGAAGAGGGCTGGAGAGATGGCTCAGTGGTTAAGAGCACTGACTGTTCTTCCAGAGGTCCTGAGTTCAATTCCCAGCAACCACATGGTGGCTCACAGCCATCTGTAATGGGATCCAATACCCTCTTCTGGTGTGTCTGAAGACAGCAACAGTGTACTTTACATACATAAAATAAATAAATAATTTAAAAAAAGAAACTAGAAGAAGAAGTTAGATATTCTGCCAGCAAAGATCAAACTTGCACCAAGGAACTTGCCACCCCTACTCAGGAGGAAGTAGTCTAAAGACACTGTCACTTCCTTTCCCCTCTGTCCTTTTTTTCTCTCCTGTCTTGTGTTAGAATGTTGAAAAGGTGGAAGAAAGGGGGTAGAGACAGGTGGAGTGTGATTCTGAGTTTCACTCCCCCCTTGGGCTGTCCAGGTGTCTGCTGTCCCACATAGGGTGGGAAAGGATGACGGGAACACAGAACCAGTGGGTCAACAGGATCTCGGTCCAGCTGCGAGGTCCCTTAGAAGGCATTCAGTGAAACACCGTGTGCATAAATAGCTCCAGGGGCCAGATAGACCTTTGGGAGTGGGAAGGGATTTGTCAGGTGAAAGAACATTGGCAGAGGCTTACAGTATTGGGAATGCCTCATTTGCATGGGGTACCTCATTTGCACAGAGCACCTCATTTGCATGGGGGTGCCTCATTTGTACAGAGAGGCAATCCAAATGCTTGCAGGACAGGAGAAAGGGAGTTGAACCTGTAGTTTCGCCAAACTATGTAACATTCGTCAGGTAGAGGATGTGGGGGTCAGGCTCCCCAGATAAGGTCAGGTGGAGAAGAGGAAGCCCTGCTGGAAAAGAGACTCCCCTCTTCTGTGCAGAGCTCAGAGAGCTGTCCAGTCATAGCAGACTACGACCTTAACAGCAACCAGGTTTCCCTACAGTGGAAGAAAGAAGAACTGACAAAGTAGCTGAAGTGTGGCTGCAGGAAATCTTCAGTTTCACATCTCTGAGGAATCCCTGTCCCTTGCCCCAGTCTCTTGAAAATGGAGGGGGAGGGTGGTCCGTGGCTCCTTCAGTGAGCTCTAGAAGGAGCATCTGGCTGTTTGAGCTTCCCGATGCCCCAGTTTGGCCACTTAACAATGTTCTTGCATTGGTCGGGAAACCCAGGGCTTTGCACATATTCTACTACCGAGCCACACCCGATGATCTGCACAAATACTTCACTCTGCCTCTGGATCCTCATTATCCATTCAAGAAGCAAAGGGACACTCTGTCTCCTGCCCGTCCATAATCCCAACCAGTAGTCCCAAGATTACTTCAGAAGGAAGTGTATGGAATGTGGGTGACTGGCTCCTGCAGGACAAACCAGGAAGAAAGAACAGTAGGTCCCAATACCCCACAGCAAGGAGGAGTGGGGAGGAGGGGGAGAGAGGTGGTTGATGGTGGCCCCACTAGCTCTTGCAGACCACTTTGCCTCTGCTTCTCCTTATCTCATAGACATAAGAGGAAATGGTGCCAGTGGTCTCTCTCATAGATGGAGGTTTGCTTCTTGCTCAGAGAGGTGAGGTGATTTGCCTGAGATCACACAGCAGGTGTGCGGGGAAACTGGGATCTGATCCTGTGTCCGGGATTGAATTTTCACTAGCGCGGGTTGGCTTGGTCTTTGGACCTATTCAATTCCTCTGTGCTCCGGGATCCCAGTGGGCCCAAAATGGAGTCTTTGCCCTGCTCCACCTGACGGTTTCTTCTCTTCACCAGCCTCCAGCATGGGGTGTCGACAAGTGATTTTGGAAACAAAGGTCTGACTGGCAAGAGCACTGTGGACTTTGATGTTGACAAGCCCGGTCCTCGTCCCCATCCTACCCGTGCTGTGCTGTGGGGCTCTGGGTCAGCCTATGCCTGACACTTTCCTCATGTGTCAAATGCCTGCTGTCCTGGCTAGTTTTCTGTCAACCTGACACAAGCTAGAGTCATCCGAGAGGAAGGAACCTCTATTGAGAAAATGCCTCCATAAGATGGGGCCGTAGACAAGCCTGTTGGGCATCTGTGATTGATAGGGGAGGGACCCAGCCCATTGTGGGTGGGGCCATCCCTGGGCTGATGGTTCTGGGTTCTATAAGAAAGCAGGCTGAGCAAGCCATGGGAAACAAGCTGGTAAGCTTCTGAAATAGCTCAAGCCTCCAGGTTCCTGCCCTGCTTGAGTTCCCATTTTGACTTCCGTTGATGTTGACCAGTGACATGGAAGTGTGAGCTGAATGAGCTCTTTCCTCACTCAGATGGCTTTCGGTCACGATGTTTCCACCAAGAAGGAGACTGATCCTTCTTATTTATTCCCGTTTTGTAGATGGCTTGTAGACAAGATGTAAGGCAGTGGACATCTAGGCTCTTTCCCTCCGCCGCAGCTCTTTCCTCTAAACCTGGCCACTGTCTTTTCCTGGGCTCCGGTACTGTCATTCCCAGGGAATAAGTGGTAGGTGGTGGCATGGACAGTCTGCAGAGACCTGGACTTCTGAACACTAGTCCTGTCTGACTCATCGTCCTGGGCTCCTCTGCCCCGGGCAGGCGTTCTCTGCAGCTAAGCTGGAGGCTTCCCAAGAGCCTCATGCCTAGATCCCTGCTTCCCATGTGCATGTGTGTTTGCACAGTGTGTTTGTGTGTGTGTGTATGTGTTATGGTGTGCTTGTAGTGTGTGTATATATGCATGTATGTATGTGTGAGTTTATATGTGTGTGCATTTGTATGCATCTGTGTGCATACGTGTATACACATCCATAGGTATGTATGTGCATGTGTATATGTGTCTGCATATGCGTAGTTTATATGTGTATACATGCATGTGTGTATATGCATTCATGTGTGTGTGTGTGCATGTGTGTGTATGTTTGTATGTGTGTGTATTTTCACAGTGCACATTGATCCAGGTGAGGGAATCACTAGTGTGCTTGTGGCTCATCACCATGACAGGCGTGGAGAACCTGTCGGGGTCCACGCTGGACTTGTGCCTCACTGCGGTGCTGGGCACAGCTCACACTCCAGGTCTGAGCATCTAGGAGCCTCAACAGGAAAGCCAGAACCCACACTCCTCAACTAGATTCAGATCCGTATCTCTGTGCTCAAGCTGAATTGAACCCTGCCCGGTTCCAGGCTGAGACGCCAATCTGCACTGCACTGACCCTTGGTCTGAGCTCCAGCCATGACCCAGCTCATAGTCCTAGGCTGAGGTCTGATCCCATCTTTAGGCCGAGCCCTTTACTATGATCTAAACTTGACCCCCAACTGAAGCTTGACTGATCAGAAATTCTCTCATGAGCCACCTTTCACTTCAGTTTGACCTCTGACCTAGTCTGACTCTAATTTCCAGACAAAAAAAGCAACACTTAACTTTAAACCTGACCCAGTGGGAGCCCCAGATCCTTCCAAATTTGCGCTGGTGCTGACCAGGGCAGATGCGGGCCACTAGGCAGAGCTGTAGAAGCTGTGCACATACATGGAGTGGAGGGAAGAGAGTGGACATGGGTGTCTGGGGGGCAGGCACCTCAGCTGTATACAGTTCAGGGACATAAAGCAAGCCTTGCGGGAGGACTGCAGATTCTGAGGTCTCGGCAATGGCTCAAACAGGCTCCATCGGGTATTAGTAACATTTGGGGGGATGAGTTAGGCAGCTTCTCTGACATTCTATGTCCCTCACCACCAGCTAGCAGCTTTACCACAACATCCTTTTGAGAGAAGGTCTCAATAAGTAACTTTAGATGCCTTGCCTAGAACTCACTATATAGCCCAGGCTGCCCTTGAACTCAGAAATCCGCCTGCCTCTGCCTCCCAAGTGCTGGGATTAAAGGCGTGCACCACCAATGCCTGGCTTTGAGAGAGGGTCTTAATATGTAACTTTAGATACCTGGCTTGGAACTCACTGTGTAGCCCAGGCTAGCCTTGAACTATCAGGTCTTTCTTGCTCAGCTCAAGTCTAAGCCATCACACTGGACTTGACTTACCAACCTTTCTTTCTAAATTTATTTATGTTTTGTGTGTGTGTGTGTGTGTGTGTGTGTGTGTGTGTGTATGTGTGTGTACATGTACATGTGCCTGCCATACTACGTACTATGACAGACTTTCTCTTGTTTCTGTGCTGTGTGCTGCAGGCTGGCTGCCCTGCGAGCTTCCATTTAATCTTTCCATTTCTGCCTCCCCTGTTGCTGCAGGATTGCTGAGATCACAGCTGAGCACATGGCTTCCAGCTTTTTACATGGCGTCTGGAGATTAAACCCCCATCCTCAGGTGTGCATAGAAAGAGCTTCTACTCCCTGGGCCATCCCCCAGCTTGTATTTCTGTCTGTCTGCCTTCCTGCCTGCCTGCCTTTATTTTTTTTTTTTTTTGTCTTTTTTTTTTTCTGTCCGTCTTCCTTCCTTACTGTCTTTCTTTTGTCTGTCCTTCCTTCCTGTCTGTCTTTATTTTTTCTTTGTTCTTTCTCCTTCCTTCCTTTTTCTCTCATTTTTTTCTTTTCTTCCTCCTCTTTCCTCTCCCCTCATTCCCTCTTCGTGGTACTGGGGATTGTGCCCAGGGCCTTGTTTGCACTAAATAAGTGTTCTACCTTTGAGCCATGTCCCCAGCTTATTTCTGCATCTTAAACTGATGCATCCTGCTGTCCTCTTCGAATAAAGCCAGGAGAATGCCCTGCCCTACTTGGCCTTTGGTCTTTGGATACACACCCTTCTCTTCTTGTCTACCTCTGCATCCTCACAATGAACCATTCCTCCAGGAATGTTTCCCAAGCTCCTCATGGTGGTAAGACTCAGCATGCCCGCCTGTCCATGAAGGGACTTGGTGCTCCAGGACTGGAGCCATTGGCAGTGACGGGGCTTCCTGCGTCTAATGAGTGGTCAGTGAATGTTGGGGTAAAAATGAAAGGCTCACCCACCTCCTAACCCAGGACAAGTCTGGGGCCACAGTAGCTCCTTAGCATCCCCTCTCACCTGCCAAGATTGGCCCGGACCTGCACTGCAGCTCACCTCTGCCCCCACCTGGTCACCTCTGCCCCGACCTGGTCCCCACCTTCTGTTGCCTCAGAAATTGAGTGTAGGGCCCTGCACACGGACCTGCTTGAAGTTCAGCCTCATGTATCTGAAGCTCATTGGGAACACGGACACAGATGCGTCCATGATCACCATCCTTGTTACAGAAGGAGAGCCATGGGATGCGCATAGTCACTCTGTACCACAGGCTTGACCATAGCTGCAAAAGAGTTGGGAGCCAGATACACCTCAGGTTCTGGGTCAAGGCTCTGCCCTGCACTGTCAGCTGAAAAAGGAACTCACTCTGTAGACCAGGCTGGCCTCGAACTCAGAAATCCGCCTGCCTCTGCCTCCCAAGTGCTGGGGTTAAAGGCCCGGCGCCACCACAGCCCGGTTTAGGATTAAATAATTTCTACGACCGTCTCTAGCAGGTAGATGCAGACAGTGGGGCTCCTCGGCTCTCCTGACTGCAAAGGCTGAGTTCCATGGGTCAGGACCCTCTGTAACTGTCTGCTGTTCAGGCTCGTTCAGTCTCTTCGGAGAACCCTGGGTCACTGTGGAGGCCCAGAGCCGTGTGCTGTAGACCCCTAGTCAGGCTTGGCCAGATCCACCTCTCACCAAAACTGCTCATGCCATGGGGGAAGGACCCGGATCTGCTGTGTTCGCTGCACATTCCTGGCTGTGGACAAATGCATGGCCAGGTCAAGAGGCCAAAACGGAAGAACAGTTTTCAAAGCTGAAGCCTTGTGCAAGGTTCGATGACCAGGGAGGAACACTCTTAGGAGCTTTTCCTTAGGAAAGGCAACCCCCCCCCCCCAGAGGTCTATTAATAGAGCCAAAGAACAAACAACAGCCAAGGTGAATGTTAATGTTAACAGGAAGCGATGGGGGCAGGCTCAGAGGCTCCAAGGATGCTGGATCCAGACAGAGAAAGGCCACTTCTGTTGGCTCAGAGACTGTTGCTGCCTGAGGGGCTCCCCAGCCCCAGCTCCAGGGCTCTTCATGTCCTTTGAACCTATCAAACCTGTTGGCATCCAGGGCTCACCATGCCTGTGGCTGTCTCTCCTCATTGATCCTCAGAGAGAACGTTTCTGATCAGACCTAAAATGTCCCCACCACCACTTAAAAAAAATATCCCCCTAACCTGCCCTTGGACTCCTGATGCTCATTTCTTAGTCCAGAGACGTGGGATTACTGATGACCTCCAGACCCCACCAACAGTTCCCCCCCCCCCCCCTTGTTTCTTCACCCTTTCATTCACTCAGTTTACACCCGAACCCCCCCCCCCCCCGCCCCCACCCCCAGGTTCCCCCCCCCCCCCCCCCCCCCCCGCCCCAACAGTGTTAACACTTTGAAATTATTTGCCAATAGCGGGGCAGTGGTGGTGCTTACCTTTAATCCCAGCACTCAAGAGGCAGAGATAGGCGGGCAGATCTCTGAGTTCGAGGCCAGCCTGGTTTACAGAGAAACTATATATAGCATGGATGGCTGCTTATTTTCACCTCTGCTGTTAATCATTTTACATCAATATGATTGTTTAGAATGAAACTGTCGAACCTGCAGCATCCCCCCCTCCCTCCCCCGAGACAGTATAACCAACTCCTATGAGAACAAAATGTTCTACAACACCACCTGCCTAATCAAAGGATCAGCCCCAATGCCGGCTCCCTCTAGTAGGAGATTCGCGCACAGCGGAGTGTCAGACATGATGGCAACAATGAAACGGTCTCTTGCCAGTGTGATTTTTAGAAATCCTGAAGCAGAATTCCAAAGAGAGCGTCTCTCACATAGTGCGATTCAGCGGGTCCTCAAGCCGGGTCCCGCTGCCTTTTAAGATTATTCCAAAGCCGGGCGGTGGTGGCACACGCCTTTAATCCCAGCACTTGGGAGGCAGAGGCAGGCAGATTTCTGAGTTCGAGGCCAGCCTGGTCTACAGAGTGAGTTCCAGGACAGCCAGGGCTACACAGAGAAACCCTGTTTCGAAAGTACACAAACCATCCTATTTGTGACAGAGGCACAACAGCAACCAGCTGTTCGGGGGGGGGGGGGGGGG
>JADRCD010159282.1:0-11110 GCA_019843815.1 Montemys delectorum | reverse complement strand
GTTAATGGCTAACCTTAAGATTAGGCATTGTCTCCTGACCAGCATAATGTTCCTAATTTAATTCCAAGCTGTCCTTAGCTTGGAATTTCTCTCAAGGAATCTGCCTTATCAGACAGGTTGTCCTCAGAGTTAGCAACAGAGGTCAGGCACCATTGCTTACTGTTAACATAGTTAAAATTCTCAGGGCAGTCCCACAGAAGACAGAACTGTTTTACATACTAGAGAATAATCGAAGGGCTTCCCTCACTTAAGGGCATTAGCAGGAACTGTTAGATTGGAACTTCCTGGTGCTTGCCTCCAGTAAGACCCAGAGAATTAGCATGGGATTACCAAAATAGCGCCAGCAGGGAGGGCACCACTGCTCTTCTGCCTGCTTCACACCTGGATACCTGATCCTACGACCTTGATGTGGCAGTCACTTGCCTATGTGACTTCAGTCTTGCTCTCTGATTCCATTGACCTTGTTGTAACCCTCGCCTGCCTACATGACTCTTGTCATTCGCCCTGTTTTCTGTATACCATATAAGCCTGGTTTTTACTTTGTGCTTTGGACTCACACTCTGACTAGAACTAGAACTTAGATGGACTAGGACTTAGATTCATGCAGTCCGCAGTCCCCTGAGCCCAAAGCGCTTGGGCCTGGGGGGTGCAGCACCAGTCCAGAGGAGTTGGCTGCTGCTTTAGACCCAGTGTGTTTCAGGTAACCTCAGATGTTAACTGCTGAGCTGCTAGATTAATCATTTCTCTTTTGCAATGACTGTAAAAATCTGATGCCATTTTTAAGAAATACATTCAGATCCTGTACTTCATGTGTTGTCTCTGCCATCATTCTTCACCTATACCTTGTTGACCTGACTAGGACCCCATTTCTCCTGCAGGTTGAGGGAGGTCCAGATCGGCTGGCCTGCGGCAAACTCACACTAAACTCAGAAATTTAAAAAAAAAAAAACACCAATCAATCAGTCAATCAATCAAAGCATTGGCTATTGCTTACACATACATGGATTTGTCTGCTGGGAATACTGCTAGTTTGGGCCATGCCTAGTTGTGCTGATGGCTGGGCTGAGGGTTATCTGTCTGGGATGGCTTCATTTGCATGCCTGGCTGGAGGCTGGTGAGCAACTGGACTTATAGGACCACATTTGTCAGTAACAGAAGGGAGCTTGGGCTTATTCACAGGACAAAATCTCAAAGAACAGCAGAGATATACATGGCTTTTAGAGATGGCATCATATCCCTTGCATTGTATGGTACCAGTCAAAGCAAGTCATTCAAGAGGCAAAAGAATAGATTTGGTGTCTAAGTAGGCATTGATGCAGTCACATGTCGTAGTTTCTTTTCTGTTGCTGTGATAAAATACTCTGGGAAGAAGGGTTTATTTTGATGCAAAGTTACAGTGTATCATTACAGAGAAGTCATAGTGGCAGAAGTGTGTACCACATTGTATATGCTGTCAAAAGGCAGAGTGGGTACATTTACACAATGGAGTACTACTCAGCTATTAAAAACAATGAATTTATGATATTCTTAGGGAAATGGATGGATCTGGAGAATATCATCCTGAGTGAGGTAACCCAATCACAAAAGAACACACATGGTATGCACTCACTGATAAGTGGATATTACCTAAAACACAATCCACAAACCACAAGAAACTCAAGAAGAAGGAAGACCAAAGTGTGGATACTTTGATCCTTCTTAGAAGGGGAAACAAAATATCCATGGAAGGAGTTGCAGAGACAAACTATGGAGCAGAGACTGAAGGAAGGACAATCCAGACACTGTTTCACCTGGGAATCCTTCTCATATTCAATCACCAAACCCAGACACTATTGTGGATGCCAGCAAGTACTGGCTGACAGGAGCCTGATAGCTGTCTCCTGAGAGGCTCTGCCAGTGCCTGACTAATACAGAAGTAGAGACTCACAACCATCCATTGGACTGAGCACAGGGTCTCCAGTGAAGGAGCTAGAGAAAGGACCCAAGGAGCTGAAGGGTTTGCAGCCCCTTAGGAGGAACAACAATATGAACTAACTAGTACCCTCAGAGCTTCCAAGGACTAAACCATCAACCAAAGAGCACACATGGTGGGACTCATGGCTCCAGCAGCATATGTATCAGAGGATGGCCTAGTCGGTCATCAATGGGAGGAGAGACTCTTGTTCCTGTGAAGGTTCTATGCCCCAGTGTAGGGGAATGCCAGGGCCAGGAAGTAGGAGAGGGTGGGTTGGTGAGCAGGGGGAGGGCAGAGGGAACATTTTTTTTTTTAATGGAGGGGAAACTGTGAAAGGAGATATTGTTTGAAATGTAAATAAAGAAAATATCTAATAAAAATAAAAGCAGAATAGGGTGAAGAATATTCTTCTGTTATTTTCTCCTTTTTATATATTCTAGGATTACAGCCTAGGGAATTGTGCCACCCACAATGGGTGGGTCTTGTCATTATAATTAACCTAATCAAGATAATCCCCATAGGCATGACCCATGTGATTCTAATCTCATCAGTTTGCTAATTGAGGTCAGCTATCACAATCACATTTCCAGGAAAATATTTTCCACTATTTTTTAATTGGATTGACACAGAAATATTGGGGTGTTTTTTGAGAATGATGGAGTCATTCTGGGCTCTTATTGTGCTTTGTTTGGGGGTCTAGGATACGGGAAAACTCAATGACCACTGAAGGCACCTAGACCAGGGGCTTTTGGGTCTTTTTTTTTTTTTACAAATTAAAAGAACAAAATTTATGGACCTCAGAGGGCAGGTTTTAGAGAAAAGTATGTTGGAGAAGTTTATTCTTAGGAAATAGGATTCCATAGACCACAGAGCTGCTAGTCTCTGACCTTTCAAAGGACTCAGGTCAGACATTGAGGTGAAGTATATAGGAGGGAGATAAACTGCTTAGTTCAGTTAGCCCAGCCACAAAGTGTTCCAGTACCTCCTCCAAGTTGTAGCCATATGACAAGTACAGTCTCTAAGTAGAAGTGACCATTTAGGAGACAAGAAAGGAACAGGGGCCTACAGCAAGGCCACTCTTAGAACCTTGGGTTTGAGATTCCTCTCCTACCTGACCAGGCTGCAGTTCCTGCTTTCATCTTAGCACAGTTATTCCATGATCTTGAACCCTTGATCCTCCTGCTCCAGCCTCCTGAGTGCTGGGATTCCAAATGTGCATAACCATGCCCTGGTAGAGCAGCCAGTGAATCTGCCTTGCATTCTATCTAGTGCAACTATCTGAAAAGCAACATCTGCTCAAAATTTTGGAGAAGACAAAGATTGATTCTGAAACGTTTTAGAGTGGGCGTTGTGTAGCTTATATTGAAATCACTTGACTATTCCCACTATAAAGACTTTATTTTTATCAGGTGTGTGTGTGTGTGTGTGTGTGTGTGTGTGTGTTCATGAGTATTCAAGAATGTGACTTTGTGTGAAGCCAGAGGACTCTCTTAGGTGACCTTCCTCACGAACTGTCTACACATTTTCAAAAGATTTATTAATTTTATTCATATGTGTACACACGTGAGTTTTGATCCCTGCTGAGGTCAGAAGAGGGCCATCAGATCTTCTGCAGCTGAAGTTGCAGGTGGTTCTGAGTGGTCTGATGCAGTTGTTGGGAACCAAACTCTGATTTTCTGTGAGAGTAGCAAGTGAATGGTTTTAACTGACGAGTCATTCTTCTAGCTTCACCTCACCTTGTTTTGGAGACATTGTCTCTCACTACCCTAGAACTCACCAAGTAGTTGCGATTGACTGGCCAGTGATCCCTGGGGATCTTCAGAGTGGAGCGGTTGGGAGCATGTACCAGCATACTTGGGTTGTATTTAAATGTGGGTTCTAGGGATTGAATGAATGCCTTTGTGTTTGTACAGTGAGGTTTCTTTCCACTGAACCATTCAAGTTACCATTTCGTGAGGATCTACAGAGCAGCTGCGTGTGTTTTTAGGTCATTATGAGCACAGCCCAGAGGAGGGTCCTCCAGTCCTGCTTTTCCCTTTCAAGGGATGTGAGTGAAGGAGAATTTGGGGATCAACATACTGGTGCCCTCGAGCCGGGAGGAGCCAGCTTTGATAGTCACAGTCTCAGTCCGTGTCTCTTATCAGGTTGAAGGCTCCTCACATTTAATCCTGATCTTTGCTCTGTGGTATCTTCTGTATCATTTTTTTTTTTTTTTTAATCAGCGCTGATGCTGAGGCTTTGGAAATGACCATGACTTACAAATGATATGGAAGTCTTGAAGCTAGGGAAATGGATTTAGCAATGGCAAAGAATGTGGTAAGATAAGATGGGAGACCTTCCTTGTGTATATGTGTGGATGCACATGTATGTGCAGGTGGATGTGCACATGTGTGTGTGTGTGTGTGTGTGTGTGTGTGTGGTGTGATGTGTGTTGATGGAGGACAGAGATCAACCTCAGTGGTTGTCCCTCAGAACACTGCCCACCCCCATGCTTTTGCATCAATGTCCCTTATTGACCCATCTCTCTCTCTGATTCATCTAGGCTACATGGTCAGCAAACCCCAGGGATTTCCCTGTCTCCAATTTTCTGGCACTGGGATTACAAGCACATACCACCACATGTAATTATTAAAATGTGGTTTCTAGAGATCCTTCTCAGATCCTCATGCTTTCATGGTAGGCACCTTACCAATGGAACTATCTCTCCATCACAGAGAAGTTCTCTCTATTGAGCACTTCATGCTATTGTCACATTATCCTGCTGTCCCTATATGAGAGACAAGAAAACAGTAGTTCACAGGACATAGGCAGTCTGAAGGACAGGAACTGGCACATGTAAGATGAGGTGTCTCTCTGTCTGACTCTTCGTTAGACAGTTTCCATGTCTTGTTGCTGAGACCCACAGTGTGTCACTTTACAAAGCACAGAGGCGTGTAGAAGTTAAAAATCAGGATGCCAGCTTGTGACGATGATCTTGTCGATATGAAAACCCATTGGAGTATGCCTCATGGTGATTGAACAGATGAACTAGCTCCTACTTCCTTAAAGCTCCAGCAATGCCATCATGGAGATCTGACCTTAACCCTTCATTATTTCTAACCACCTCTTGCATTGGTTTCGTTCCTGTCTCTGTGATAAAACATCCTAACAAAAACAACTGACGTGAGGGAAGGTTTGCTTTGGCTTATGGTTCCAAAGAGGTAGAGTCCAACATGGCGGGGAAGGCATGGCAGCCTGCAGAGAAGGCATGACAAGCAAGATTGGGAGCCTGGCCATGCACATAGCATCTGTAGTCTAGAAGCAGTGATTAAACAGGAAGTAGAGTCAGGGTATAGAGTCTCAAAACCCACCCACCAGTGACAAACTTCCTTCAGCAAAGTTCCACTTTTAAAAGTTCTATTACCGTCCCAAACAGCGCCACCTTCAGGGGACCAAGTGTTTATACCTATGAGAAGTTCTCCATTTGAACCTCAGCTCCTTCCTTCTAAATATCCCACAACCAAATGCCAGCAATATATGGACTTGGGGGTAAAAGTACCTAACATATGAACTTTTAGGGTAGGAAAGCTATGAGTCACTTTGCATTGCTGTGAAAATGTGTCTCACGGAGACAAGTTAAGGGAGGAATGGCTTGCTCGGGCTCATGGCTTCAAGGGAAGGTACAGTAGGCCAGCTCAGGTCATAGTGACAGGAGCTGTTCACATCGCAGTGGATCTGTATGCAGTGAAAGCGAGGCGAGAAGCAGTGGGTGGATTATAACCTTTAGAAGTAATTCCTTAGTGGTCTCTTCCCTCCTTCTTGGTCCCTACCTCTCAAAGGCAATTCAGTCTCTCTAGATAGTATCATGGATAGGAGTAGGCACTGAAAGTATGAGCCTATGAGGGGCCACCTGATTCCAGCTGTAAAAGGTGGAATTCAAACCGCAGCAATTACTTTGCTCTGAGTCATTTTTTTTTTAATAGCAACAAGAAAGAGAAGAGGCACTTAACTCATCCCATACCCCACAGACTGTAAGTCATTTCCCCACTCTTGGAATAGAGTGCTTGTAACACTGTAACAATCCTCAGAAGATGGAAGATACTTCTGGGCATTGAAACCGGCTGATAGACAGGCAGCTACTGTCCACGGGGGCTCCTGGGTCACTCAGGCTGATTGCAGTTGTCAGGAGCAGGATGAGGCAGGCTGCACAAATTGAGTGACGCCGTGTTTTTAATTTAGGAGGATTCCGAATGGAAGCATCAAGGACCCACGGAGCCAGACTGTGAAATTACTCTTGGCTTTGCAGCAGGCTCTTGATACTCCAGCATTATGGAACTTGTCAGTTCTGGAAGGCAGAGGCTGGTGGGGTGGCAGGCACGTGGGTAGCTGTCAGAACAAGAATGGATTAATTCTGGGCATTCATTCCTGTGCCAGGGGGTCATGATGGGTGACAGCAACAAAGGGAGCCTGCCTTTGGCAAGTCTTACTAGCTTAATCATGGACTCAGGGCTCCGCCCCGTGAGCTCTCTGGACTCCTGTAGTGCTTCCAGCTGCTTTCCCCACCTGGCTCCTTCCAGCTGTTCCTTTTCCTCTTTATGTCAGTCGGGTTTCCTTTCAGCATTGCCTCTCAGAACCCTGCATGTGTGGGGGTGCACATGTGTGTGGAAGCACACATGCAAATATATGCAATGAGTATACGGGCAAATGTGTATATGTATGTGTGCGTGTGTGAGTGTACATGTATATGTGGAAGGGTAAGAATCTATGTGGGTATGTGCATGCAAATATGTAGAGTGAATGTGTGTGTGCACATGCTTGTGCACGTGTGTGTGCATGCAAGTATGTGCATGTGTCTTTGTGTATTTGTATACTTTTGTGCATAGATGGGAGTCCACATGGGTGTGCATGTTTATGTGCACATGAGGAATCTACATGTGTATCTATGTGTATGGGTGACTATGTATTCATGTGTATGCATGTATATGTATACATGTTTCTGTATGTGTGCACATGTGTATGTGTGTGCTCATGCTATATAAGTGCACATGTGTGTATGCATGACTATAAATTGTATGGCAGTCTCCTCAGTTGCTAGTCAACACCCAGGAACTTCTAAAGAAGGCCTGTTAAGACTCAAGAAGCAAACAACTAAAATGCCTCAGGAAGTTCCTGAAACTGACCAGATGTACAATTTCTCTCTCTCTCTCTCTCTCTCTCTCTCTTCCTCCCCACTCCCTGACTATATAAGTAATTAGCTCTACTGAGGAGAGAGATTAGCCGAGCTGCCTTGAAGACACAATGCTGAGCTACAGCCTTTACACGTCATAACCTATGCTAGGATGGGCTTTCAGGGACACAACTGCCTTTGAGTCGTTCCTGTTCCTGTAAGTAACTCCAAACCTGTATTTCTGTAAGTGATCCCAGGACAAATGCATTGTTTCACAAGCTGGACTCTTGTGATTTCCTTTGATCTATCAATTCCTTATCTGAGGTGGGACACATCTCCTCAGGCACAGTGTTACACAATAGCACATGCTTGGACACAGGAGCGCATGTGTGTACGTATGTGTGTACATGTGCATAAAAGAGTGCATATTATTTATGTCTGCATGCATGAATGAGTGTGCATGTTTATGTGTTCACAGGTGAGTGTGCAGGTGTGTGTGCATACTCAGTATCCACAACAGCGCATGCTTGCATACAGGAGAGCATGTATGTATACATGTTTATATGTGCCTAAATGAGTGTGTATTATGCACATCTATATGTGTGAATAAATGTGCATGTTTATGTGCTCATGGGTGTCTGAATGTGTGGATGAATGTGCATGTGTTCAAGTGTATGTGCTCATGGGTAAGTGTGCATGTGTGTGTGCGTGTGTGTGTGTGTGTGTGTGTGTGAGTGTGCGTGTGGTAAGGTCTGGAATGAGAAGCTGGGTTGCTAGGCAGCCAGCTGCCAGATCTTTGGGAAGCAGTTGAAACTGCCTTGAGTGGCAGTGGCAAGCTGAAGGAGAGGCTAAGGGAATAGCTGCCTCCCTCTGCATTTTAGCTCCAGGTTGCTTGTGGGACTCGGAGACCTCATCATGCCTGCCTCAGTAGCACCAAACTGGAGTGGCAGTGCAGGCCTGGGGCATGCAGCCAGTAAATCTATCTCTACCTGATACCAGTGAGCCAGTGAGTCAACCTGGTAACCTGTGAGTTGAATCTTGGATCTGAGACCTCATCTCTGTCCCTGTTCTGTCCAGGCTTCTCCCTATTTGTTCCAGCCTCAACTCTACCTTTTTTCAGCTGCTGTCCTACTTAGGACCTTGAGAGGCTAGACAGGATCCACCCATCTGAATGTGACATTAGCTAGCTCTCTGGTCATGTAAGACTTACAGCCCTGACTCTCCCAAGCTAATAGGTAAACCTCAGCCCCAGTGCAGCTGTCCATCCCCTGCACAACTCCCTGGAATGCTATCTCCGCATCTTTGCAGCTCCTTTTTTCTCCATTCCGCTTGCTCTTTATCGCCTTGTAAAATCCCATTATCAGCTCACAAGGCTCTGTCCCTCTATAGCCTTTCCAACCGTGTCAGGCCATTTCTTAGAGCATACCCAGCTCCCTGCTTAGTCATCAGTGGCTGTACTTCTACATGTGCTGCGTAGGCCTCCCTGTAATCAGCCTGGCAGAAATGAATATGTTCTAAAGAGATGTTTGGGGCTGGAGCCATAGCTTAGTGGTTAAGAGTGCTTCCTGCTTTGCCAGAGGACCAAAGAGCCATAGATTCCAGCTTAGATTCCAGCACTCTGATACAACCACATCCAACTCTGGATTAAAGGGATCTGATGTCCCTTTTCCATCTGTGGACACACACACATACACATATAAAAACACACACATGCATGCACACAGCACATGCGTTCACATACACATATACACAGGCATGCATGCACACACATACATTGCACACACATATATGTACCACATATGTTTACACAAACACATATACACATGCATGCACACACATATATTTACACACATACATGCACACCTGCATTTGCACATACACACACATGCACACACATATACATATACACACACTCATACACACATATACATACACAACACATACATACACACATACATATACACACATGCATGCATATACATATATTTACACACATACATACATACACACATCCACACACACTCACACACATATGCACGCAAGCACATGCGTGCGCATAAGCACACAAACACACACATACACACATACACACACACACACACACACACGTTATTTGTGTCTCTTAATCTGAATATCAGACTACTGAAACAATGCCTTAAGAACTAGAATTTCCTCACATCTTGGGAGAAGGAAAAGATTGAAGCCTGGAGCCAAGCAGAGGGGAAACTTATCTCCCAGAAGATCTCACACCGTTCTGACAACTGTTACACCACCTTGCTCCAGGGACTGGAGCCTAGACAGTGGCGGGTCAGTAGGTGGAGAGGATGGTACCCCGACCAAGGCTGCTTAGATGTGCGTGTCCCCAGCCCTCCACTGAAACTTACATCTCATTTCAGGATGCCGAAGACATACGTGAGAGACTCATTGGATCTCTTTGACCTTTTGTCCAAAGTGTCCATAGTGCCTAAATATCCCCTGTTAGCCTTTTACTATCAATCAGGTTGTTTTAATTGGTTTCCCAAGGATGGGTAACTGAGCCTGGCTTCTCAGGAACCTGACTGTGAGAACCTGACTGTTGTAGACCATTAGTTCTGAAAGGCCATGGAAAGGCTGGCGTTCGCAGCTGGTGTGCCTACAGATTATCACAGGAGGAATACACCAGTGGTAGCAGGAACAGAGCACCCAGGAGTCCAGGAAGGGCTCTCTCCCAATCCCCTTCACCCTCCCCAAGGACTGAAGAACGCTTCAGAGCAGTTCTTGCTGTCGTTCTCCGTCAAGCTTCCTCTTTTCAATCTTCCTTGTAACTCTGACACAGGATTTGGCTCCCTGCAACCATCTTGGCGACCCTAAGGGGGACTTGTAAGTTCAGATCCTCATGTCTCATGAACCACATACAACTCGAGAGGCTTTCTTCTCTCTTCCCTCTTGAGTTCTCCTCTGATGCTTATTGTACTTCATGATCATATTTTACTTCCAGCTGGTGTTATTCTTCTTTAAAAATCCTTTTTTTGGCCCGACAGTGGTGGCACACGCCTTTAATCCCAGCACTTGGGAGGCAGAGGCAGGCAGGTTTCTGAGTTCGAGGCCAGCCTGGTCTACAGAGTGAGTTCCAGGACAGCCAGGGCTACACAGAGAAACCCTGTCTCAGAAAAACAAAACAAAACAAACAAAAACAATCCTTTTTTGGTGCATGTTTGTAGTTGTATGTGCATGTGTGTGCACACATGTGTATGTACAGTGTTGAGAGACATTTCTTGGGAGGACACACATACGCATGCATGCATTCATAAATGTGCATGCAAGCATGCATGCAGGCACACAGGTATACATACATGCATGCAGGTAGTCAGGCAGGCATGTACACCCCCCCCCCCACACACACACACAGGGCTACTTGTGTCTCAGTAGGGAACTCACAACAGTCTAACGTAATGATTCTACTGAAGTTCACCTTGATGCACAGTGAGTTTATTGGGGCTACTAACAAGAGTATGTGCAAGGGGTTTCTTACAGAGCAGGAATAACTCAGGAGAGCTGCATCTCTGAAAAGTCCACCTGCCCCAACATGGGTGATGACTCAAGAAAGCTATAAGCCTGGAGCTCTCTGCACTACATGCAGGCAACTCCACTGGCCAGAGCATCTCCTCTTGGCTTCTTTGCTGGCCAGTTGAGACCCTCCTAGCCACTGATTACTGCTTCCTCATCTTCAGGGAGGGACCCTAGAGAATCTTGTACATTTCATTTTTCTCAGACCTGTGTGAAGGTTGTTTGCTTCGTGAGTCTCATGAGCCCACACCGTTGCCCGATCTCTACTACAGGAGGGAATGCTTTAATCTGAGGGAAACTGCTGTACAATGTGGACACCAGAGGATAACTTGGGGTACTCTTCTTAGCTACTGTCCCCCTTTTCCACTTTCCCTTTCCTTCCCTTTCCTCCCTCCTCTTCCCTCCCTTACCCTCCCCTGGTTGCCTCCACTCCCCTCCTATCCCCTGCCTTCCCCTTGTCCCCC
>JADRCD010159279.1:0-22530 GCA_019843815.1 Montemys delectorum | reverse complement strand
AAAAATCCCACAAAACAAAAAGCAAATCCCTAAAATTTTTATGAAAGCTGGGGATATAGCTCTGTGGCAGAATGCTCTTACCTAGCACACACTGAAGTTCTTGTTTTGGTTGGGGGGGGGGAACTGTTTTTTATTCTTTGCAGTGGGTGGGCAGGTGGCTGTTCAAAGCACACCAACATACAAAACAGACTACTGAATGTCAGTGAAACAGGAAAGCTCTGCTGTGGGAATAAAAAGTGTTTAGGATCAGGCTGGTTCTGACCCTAAGCCTTTAGCTCCAAAGGCATGGACCATATTTGGGGATGTTCCCTAGACTTGTCCAGTCCCTTGGTTTCCAGTCATCCCCACCTTTGCCCCATTCATTCTTCCCAGGATGCTATCCCAAGACCAGGGCTCTAAGGACCAACTTCCAAGGCAGGTAGACTTCACTCTATCTCCCACCTGCCTCCGCTTCCTGGTGAGGCATTGCCTAAGCTCCGTGGGGACGCACATCCTGGCCCCATCTCACCTCATAACCAGACCACCATGATTTCTTCCATGACCACACAGAAGGCCCTGCTTGGCAAGAATCCTGCCATCTCCTTATTCACTTTGTTCCTACTAGTAAGGGATGAGAGAAAGCCAGTGTGTCTCTACAAAGACAAGTGCATAGGGAACTTACACAGGCTAGATCCAAGGCTGCCTGGTTCACTATGGTCTGATGTTAATAAACAATACATGTTTTCTGGATGAAGAAATGGTTAATGAATGAAGGAAATCTTTCATCCAGTCACTTACACTTTCTGTAGACTTAGGTATCTGGCATTAATCAATTATTTCTCTCCAGCCTAAGAAAGGGAGGCTGTGTGCTCACACAAAAAACACCTGGCCCCTCTACATTTGAGCTTCATTCTCCAAGACCTTTTCCTCCTGTTCTGTCAGCTGCCCACTCCTTGTAGCCACACCCTGTGCCTCATCAGCAGCTGAAACTGCTCCACCTCTGAAATCTTGAATTCCAGTATCCCACTCTCTCACCACAACCTGCTGCTCCTCCCACCCTCTGCTTGTCTGACTGCACCTCCCCTTATCCTGCATACACAGTCTGCATTCTGTCACCTTCTGCTTGTCTCTTCCAGCTGGGACTGAGCTGTGGCTGGCTAAACCACCCTTGGTATGTGGATTCCATGCATCCACCTCCTCTGCTGGTCACCCTGCCTTGGTTCAGTAAGGGCCTCTTATTTAGAGCTCTAGCCCCACTATTGGCACATGACCTTTCCCTGGCTGTCCCTTTCCTTTGGCTACTTGGCCATTCATGCATTCAGCAAATACATGCTGCACACTTGCTTTGGATCAGTACTGAGACTGTGGGAACACAGTTATTGGCAACACAGGCTCTGATCTGGGCAATGACCTCTTAATGGGAGAGGCCGTAAACATATGCATAATCACGATCAAAGAGCAGAATTAAGGGGTGTAGTCAGTGGTTATCATATACATAAGAAAAGGGTTGAAAAGAACTTTAAAAAGGAGAAAGAGCTGACAGTTTCAGAGATTTAGTCTATAATAGTGCAGAAGGCATGGAGGCATGCCTGGGAGGTAGTGGGAGTCTGTGGTGGAGGCGTCTTCTTTTTACAATTATTTTTATTTTATTTTTTAATGTGTCTGAGTGCTCTGCCTGCACTGATATCAGTAAAGCACATGCATGCAGTGCCCGAGAAGATCAGAAGAGGGTGTTGTATCCCCGGGAACTGGAGTCACAAATGGTTGTGGGCCATTATATGGATGCTGGTAAACAAACGTGGTCCTCTGCAAGCGCTACAAGTGCTCTTAACCACCCAGCCATCTCTCCAACCCCAAGGTTTCTTTCTTGTTGAGGACCAGGAAGCCTAATGCGCTGACTAGAACCAGGCACAGGTCCAATCAAAGCCAGGTCAACTTTCAAAGCCCAGGCTGCAGTGACCCACACCTGCCAGCCAGTCCACACACCCTAAAGGTTGCAAAACTAATGGCACAAGCTAGGGACTAATGTCAAACCACATGCCTATCCAGGAAGATATTTTGGATTTGAACATAACAATTTCTAGAACTCCTGACCTTCTTGCCCCCATTTACCAAATACTGGCATGATTACAGGCATGAGTCATGAGGCCCCAGGTTTGATCTCATCATGACAACAACAGAGCAGTGGCCTCCTACAACTGGAGGTTTTTAGTTTTGTTTCTTTATTCATTTGGCTTTTTGATTTTTCAAGATAGGATTTCTCAGTGTAGCCCTGCCTGTCCTGGAACTTGCTCTGTAGAACATGCTTGCCTCAAACTAAGAGATCTGCCTGCTTCCTGAGTGCTAGGATTAAAGACTTGTACCACCATCACCTGGCTGGGGTTATTTTTTTAACTGGCTTATGTTTTTATGAGCATGAGCCTTCTGCCTACATGCACATATGCATATTGCATGCCTGGTGCCCAAGGAGGCTAAAAGAAGGGGCTAGAAATCCTGGACTGGAGTTAAGGACAATAGAAGCCTCATGTGAGTGCTGAGAATCGAAACCTGGGTCCTCTACTAGAGCAGCAAGTACTCTTAACCACTAAGCCATCTCTCCTCTCCAGACCTGTTTTGTTTGAGACATGCTCTAAGGTAGACCAGGCTGGCCCTTAAAGTGTTACACAGCAGATGATGACCTTGAACTCCTAATCCTCTTGCCTCAGTTGATATTATAGACATCAGCTATCATGTCAGGCCAAGGCCCTGGACTTGATCCCTAGCACTGCGACAAACATTACAACAGTGGCTTCCTGGAATTAAAAATATTTAATTTAATGTTATTACTACTGTGCATATGTGATGTGTTCATGTTTTATGTGTGTGAGGTAGGGCATACATGCCACTGTCATGTGGAAGTTAGAGGGCAAATCTGTGGAGTCAGTTCTCTTTCTACTTTTGTGTGGGTTCTACGGATTAAAGCCAGGTGGTCGATCCTGGCAGCAATACCTTTATCCACTGAGTCCTCTCATAGGCCCAGAATTTTTTTATTTAAACAACCAGATATTTATGTACACTGTTTGGTGCCTACTTTCCTGATGACTACTAATGTAGCTGACATCCACATGTTTTTATAGGTCATAAAAATACTATCATATATTTTATTAGATTGCTTTATCTTTATTGAGTACCAGGAGTTCTGTTTGGTTTTGATTAGAAGTTATATTTGTTTCCTTTACAGTCTTGGAGATTGAGCCCAAGATCTTATATAGTAGGTAAGTATTCTACCAACAATTACAGCCATTTTTATTTTATATTTTCCAGTATTGAGGCACTATCTCCTTAGGTTACCTAGGTTGGCCTTGAACTTATGACTGGTGTGTGAGGGTGTGTATCAGTTTGGCCTAAAACGTGCAATTTCTCCTGCTCCAGCTTCCTGAATTGTTTGGGTTATGGGAGGGGAGTCTACGTGATCAAGGTTGGCTTTTGTTTTTTATTTAAAAAATTTAAAAATTTATTTTCCCCACAGACCCACCTACATACACACCTTGAGACAAGATTTCTCTGTGTAGCCCTGGCTGTTCTAGAACTTACTCTGTAGACCAGGCTAGCCTCAAACTCAGAAATTTGTCTGGCTCTGACTCCTGAGTACTGGATTAAAGGTATGTACTACCATAGCCAGCTAATTTTATCTTTAATTTTTGTATGCTTGTGTGTCTGTGTAGAAGAAATGTGTGCCTAAGTTGCCCTTAGAGGCCAGAAGAGGACATCAGATCCCCTGGAGCTGGAGTTCCAGTCGTGAACTGCCATATGCAGTTGTTGGGAACAGAAGAGCAGCAGAATTGTTTCTCCAGCCTTCCCAGGTGACCTAAATTAGCCACGGACTCAGAATCTTTCTTTAGCCTCCCTGGGGCTGGGATTACATGGATACACCACCATGCCTGGCTAAGGGCTCTTCATGGATCCCAAACACTAATCTGTTAAATGTATTTTGTAAATACTTTCCCCAGTCTCAACACACTTTTCCCAATTTATTTTCATTTATTTACATATGTCTCAGTGTGAATGCATGTGTATGTGTTTGTGCAGGTGGGCAGGTCTGTGAGCACACGGATATCAGGAGAAGGCACTGGATCCCTTGGAATCAGAGTTATAGGTCTTTACAGGACACGAGGTTTGGTTTACAGGTGCGAGGTAGAAACTCTGGTCCTCAGGAGTGTGCTGTTGGTGCTCTTAACTGCTGCACCATCTCTTGAGCCCCAGTCTTGATATATCTTATTCATTTTTTTAAACAAATCTTTTAATGACCACTGGCTATCATCTCTTGTTACAGCCATAGTGATGGGAAAGTGCTAAGCCATGTGTAGTAGGCCCTTGTTATCATCTCCGCCTGACGAAACCATCCACAAAAGGAGCTGTGTTCTTGAACTTTTTTATATTTTGTCTTTTGTCGTAGTCTGTTCACTATGATTAGTCTCGTTAAGTTAAACATTCACAGTATTGTGGTCCAGTTACTCAGATCTGACCACCAGAGTTAAATGGTAACCATGTACCAGTGTTGTGCACATTACACTGTTAAATTGCCAATCGATGTTTACATTTATTGACAGCTCACCCTGGGAGCAAAACTTATCTCCACCCAAAACTTGGTGTCCTGGGTCAGGCTGACCACCTGACTCTGTAAGGGAGTAGAAGATGAGAAAAACAAGCACCTAAGAGAATTTAAAACATCTTATTAGGCTGGAGAGAGGATTTAGCCATTAAGAGTACAAATTTTTGTTGCAGTGGACCTGGTATTGGATTCAAGCACCCACATTGGGCAGCTTACAACTGCCTATGACTCCAGTCCTGCAAGATCGAACACCTCTACCCTTCACTAATATTCACATGCACACACCTAAATACAGACACAACCGTAACTAAAAAAAAAAATAGTTTAAGGAATTTGTATAGTTGAGAACAGCTACAAGGTAAACATTTCCAACAGAGGTTACTGTTATTTAGCTCATCTACAGTGGGAAAAGGGGCCCAGAGCTCATCCATGGTGAGTTCAATGGGAAACTCCAGCTGACTCCCTTATCCTTCACAGTTGACTTCTGTTGGATGTTTATAAGTTCACAAACATGGTGGGGATCCCCTGATAATGTGACACATTGTTCTCCCAACTGGGCCGCTCCAGTCATCTTGGTGTTTTTAACACCCAATTTGATGTCTTCTTGTTTGTCTGCTCTTCTGTCTGCTACTTGCTATTTGTTGTTTTACTTTTGCTTACTTTATATTTAATAAGCTCACTCATTCAAAAACCCAAAGTATGGCTATTAGAGGTCATCTCCTGGGCTGTGCAAAACAGGCAGTGACCCTCTGTGCTCAGGCTCTGCACGTTTTGAGGGAATGAATTCAAGTATGGTCACAATGTCAGGCATCAATTTCATCATAAAGACAGGGGTCAGAACTGAGAAGAGCAGTCTTGTGGCTAGATTGTAGTCCACAGATGAAATTAGTTAGCTTACACTTGTTCTCAGTGAATATCTGACACTCTTTAGCCAAAGGGTTCTTTTAAATACATATTAAAGCATTTTCAGATAAAGAAAGGGGGAGACAGATCTGTGGGGTCAGAGGATACTTTGTTGGGCTCAGTTTATCTCTCCCACCTGGGGATCAAACTCAGGATCGTTAGCTTAGTAGCAAGCACCTCTACCCTATGAGCTACTTCTCTGGCCCTCTGTCAAAGGGTTCTACAATTCAACAGCGCGAGCCTGGTATGGTGGCACACACTTTTAATCAAAGTATTCAAGAATTTGAGGCAGATGGATGTCTGAGTCCAAGGCCAGCCTGGTCTGAGTGGCAGACTTTCTGAAATCAGTGATTTCCAACCTTTAACTTTCACAACAGCCAGCTGCAGTAGGCACAGTTTCAAGCCTTATTTTCTCAAAGGAGGAACCAGAGGCAGAGGGCTAACTCTCACTACACAGCAGCACATGTTAGAGCCAGCAGTGAAGCCCAAGCAGTCTAGCTCAGAAGTCTGCGTTCCACAGCCCCTCATCAAAGTTCACTGCTCCCCCCGCCCCCACGGGATGACTGGGTGCCTTGTTAGACAAGATGCTGCAAGCATTGGAGTGGCCACTCTGAATCCAGCTACTTCCTCAGCAGCTGTCTGCTGTGTGAAGTAGGTCAGACCTTCGGGGATGAGTGTGCAGAGACTTTGCTCATGTTGAAGCAAAGCCTATGTTCTCTTGTATGCAGTTGCATACAAGAGAATGTGCTGTTCTTGTTGGAGAAGACAAGTGGATGTGTTTGAAATAAAAACCATCTTTGTGGAGTTGTGTGGTATCAACACAGGCTAAAGCATATCAAACACTGAAGGACTATGGGTCAGGATGACTTTTCCCCCTTCTTTTTACGTGTGTGTGTGTGTGTGTGTGTGTGTGTGTGTGTGTGTGTGTGCTGGAAATCACACCCACAGCCTTGAGTTTGCAGGCAAGTACTGGACCACTGAAATAAATTCCCAGAAAAGAGTGCTATGTTCTGTATGTGTCTCTTCCCTCAGATTTGTATGTTGAAATCCTACACCTCAAGGAGATTGATTGTATTAAGGAAGGGGTCTGGGAGAGAGGGGAGTGTTGCTAGTCAGCTTTCTACAGTGGTGACTAAACACCTAAGAAAGCAACTTGAAAACAGGACAGGTTTACACTGTTCTTATTTTCAGAGGTGTGGGTCCCATGGCTGCAAGGCTCCATGGTGGCAGGAACACGTAGCCCAGAAGGGGAAATGTGCCTCAAGCTGTCAGGAAGAGTGAGGTAGAAAAAAGGAGAAAGAGAAGGGAGAGAAAGAGGAAGAAGAGGGAGAGAGAGCTTCCATAAGCATGCCCCCAGTGACCTACTCCTCCAAGCTGGCTCCAACTTAAAATTAACACAATTCTTTACATTACTTATTCTGTGTGGGGGTGGGTACACATGTGTCTGGAGGCCACAGAACAACTTGCCAGAATGACTTCTCTCTTTCACTACCTGGGTCCTGGAATCAATCTTAGATCACCAGGCTGGATGCAAGGGCTATTACCTGTTGAGCTCAGGCCCCAACTCAGCCTATTCAGCTATCTATTGATCAAGTTGGAGCTGTTATAATCCAATCACTTCTCAATATATTATCAGCTGGGAATCAGTGTTCAACACATGAACAATTTTAGGGAGTGTGACAGTTCATATTCAAGCCATAGTGGGGTATGATAGGGTTGAGGGTGGAGTTCTTATAAATATGATTTGTGGGTTTGTTGTTGTTTTGCTTGTTTTTAAGACAGGGCTTCACTATGTAGCCCTGGCTGTCCTGGAACTCACTCTGTAGACCAGGCTGGCCTCAAACTCATAGAGATCTGACTGCATCTGCCTCCCAAATGCTGGAATTAAAGGCATGTGCCACCACTGCCAGGCTGTGCCTCCAGTTCTTATAAAGTAGGTTTTGGGAAGCTACCATGTGTCTTTCTTACCAGTGAGAAAATGCCCATGAAGGAAATCAGCCCTGAGCAGAGCTCGATCTTGGACCCCGATCTTGGACTTACTTGCCTTCAGAATTCTGAGACATTTCTGTTGTTTATAAGCTACGCAGTCTGAGGTGTTGTTACTGCAGCCAGAGTGACCAATTGTTTCGTCTTATCAACAAGTATTTACTGAAAGGGTCCTATATACCTGTATTGGCTCAGGCAGGGGCCATTCAGATGTCACTGACTGAGGATGAGGGAGGTGCTCAGAGAACTACAATCCTTGATGCTAATCATAGGTTTGCTTCAAAATATCCAATAATCCAAGGATGCTGAGGTCCCTAGTGGATTGTTGAGGCTGGGCAACATATAGAGGCTCTAATATATTATTTAATATTTAATGACAAATACATAAAAGTAGACTCATCCTAAGATGAATAAAAACTTGTGGGTTCTTTAAAAATGACAGGTTTTGGAGTTGGAAGAAATGGCTCAATGGTTAAGAGCATTTACTGCTCTTCCAGAGGACTCAACTTTGGTCCCCAGCACCCTTACAACCACCTGTAACTTCAGCTCCATGGGATCCAATGTCTTTGGATGTAGGTACCTGCACTCCTGTGCAAATACATACACACACAATTTAAAATAATAAAAACAAAATGAGTCTCATTAACCTCAAATGGACTGCCATCTTAAGGGAACTATAGTCCCCATAGAAAAAAGCCGAGTTTAGAAACAACAGCATTACAATTGGCTCAATACTATCAAAGTTGCAGGCTATTTTAAATAATTGCACATCTTGCTCATAAAAACAGACCAGTCAGAGAGAGAGAAAAAATCTGTTATTAGTGACATTTATACAGCACAGAAAAATGAGCAAAATATTTAACAGGTGAGTCTTAGTAAACAGGTAGAACTTGGGTATAAGGGTATGGGAGGTATTCTGAAGTCCAGAGCAGCCAAGCTTCAAATACAGAATGACACCAAGTGCTCAAAAATCTAGGGGCTACAAGAAACAACCTTTAACTACAATGTCAGAAATAGAACACATCAATAAACTGGCCAATATTCTTACTTCACTTTTTAAAATGTTTATATATTTATTTATTTATCTGTCTATGGACATGGACATGCCACTGAGGGCCGGAGAACAATTAGCAGAAGCCTGTTCTGTCATGTGGGTTCCAAGGACTCAGGGCATCAGGCATGGTAGCAAGCACCTTTACCTACTGAGCCCTCTGCCCAGGATGGCCTTGAATTCACTATATAGGTACTATCTTCAACATCTCACTCTTTTGCCTTCTTTGAAGTGCTGAGACTGGATGCACACAGCACCATGCCCAGCCTTTTTCATTCTTCCTTTTTTAATACTACAGAGATGACAAGGTTTAGATCTTCAATATGGGAACCAGAGGCAGAAATGGGCTACTCTACAGATTTAGCCAAGGTGAACTAATAAAAAGAGCATGGTGGGACACTGAATTAAGAAAGCTGGTTATAGATATAGGAAGTCATGGTGCTGGCAAGCAATTGTGGTGTTATGTAGATCACAACTAGGGTCTGGAGGCCAGATAATTTTCTAGTTTTGAACACGTAAAATGACTTTTGATTGAGTTGAGGTATTACATGCTAAGTTTTGGGATTCCAACTCTTAATAAACGTATTTATTTTGTTGAGATTGTATCTCAGGCTGGCCTTGGTAATTCTCCAGTCTCAGACTTTCAGGCACTAGAATTTTAGGTGGGGGTCACTATGCCTAGCTTGGGAATTGGCAATTCCCCAGTCTAATTTGGAAGAATACAAGCGTAAGAGGGTACTCTATCTCAATCACCTAAGTCAAAAATTCTTGAGTACATCTATGGTTGATCCCAGAGGAACGATCAGTCGTCCCATAAAAGAGTTGAAGCAGCTGTTTGAACTTTAAGGGGCTGACAGGGACCTGCAACTGAAGCACGAGGTGGTCTAAGTGTTGTCTACATGGCACCATCTTAAGAACTGGGAGCCCAGCGCATGTGCCAAAACTACTTTGATGGAGAAGCAGCACAGAGAAGTCCTGTAGCAGCTCTGCTTTGCTTAGAAAGAAAAGGCCTCCATGAGAGTACAGGCAGCTTCCGCAAAGCCAACAGGAACTAGTGAGCCACGGCCCAGGGACAAATGAAGATGAAAGCACCCGTACCCGACCGTTGCAGAGGACTTGAGGGGACCCTGACTATGAGAGCAGAGCGTAAGTGCCTATCAAAGATTCTCGACTGGAGCCAGGGTTTGATAGTGGCTTCACATGACTTTAGAGAAAGCATTACTTAACCATTCTCTCTTTCCCAGATTCGTCTTTTCATAATGTGTTTGGAAGAGGATACAGAGAAAGACCGGAGAGGGTCCTCTCTAGCAGACAGCCTCTGCAGTTATAAAGTCATCCCAAGTCCTCAGATGAGGACAACATAGGCAGCCTGTACTCAAAAGAGCAGTACAATTTACAAACTTTCTAAAAATGATGTGGCTCTAACTGTCACATTCTAGTCTCAAACGATATCAGGTTTAAACTCACTTCCCCATCTCATGCTTTCTCGTACGATTTCTCTTTTCATTTTCGCTTTTTCCAACCCCAGAGCCACTGCACGTCTCTCCGGACCCGCTTGGCTCGTCTGTACTGCCTCCGCCCTGGGGTGTCCAAGTGAGCGAGCGCGCACTTCCGGCGCCAGGAAGTGCGTCATCAGCTCGCGCCAGTTCCTGCACGTTGTGCCGGTTCGCCTGGAATTTGGATCCAGGAGTATTCGGGTGGGCGGGCGTTCTGTGACTGTGTGCTGGGTTCCCGCTGCTCCGCGCTGCCATGCAGGTCTCCAGCCTCAACGAAGTGAAGATTTACAGCCTCAGCTGCGGCAAGTCTCTTCCCGAGGTGAGTCCTCATGCCCCATGCCGCCGCCGCTCCTCTCATCGCCCTAGTGATATATGTCTCCAGCTTACCATTGGCTGACTGTGGTGGCTGGTTTTATGTCAACTTGACAGAAGCTAGAGTTAACTGAAAGGAGGGAACCCCAATTGAGAAAATACCTCCTTAAGATCTAACTGTAGGACTTTATTAATTAATGATTGCTGGGGAAGGGTTCAGCCCGTGGTGGGTGGTGCCATTCCTGGGCTGATGGCCCAGGGTACCATAGTACTGCTCCTTGGCCTTTGCATAAGCACCTACTTCCAGGTTCTTGCTCTGTTTGAGTTTCTGTCTTGAGTTCCCTCAGTGATGGATGGACCGTAATGTAGAAGTGTGGCTGAAATAAACTCTTTCCTCCCCGAGATGCATTTGGTCATAGTATTTTATCACAGCATAGAAACGCTAAAACAACACCTTTGTTTTGCCTGTATTAGGTTCACGTGTAAGAACATGCTGACTGTCTAGAAACTACTCTCACATCCTTTAATTGAGACATTTTTGCCTGAAATACAGTCAGAGCAATACAGTCACAGCCTGTAAGGCAGCTCACTTACTGCAGAGGAGGAAAACTGGCTCACCCCTAGTCTCTTTAAAGTATCATCCTTTTCCAAATGCAGACTGCATTTGGAGAGGTGAGTCCAAATGTCTAGAGACTTCTCAAGATTATTTTGCCATGACTAGTAAGAATAGTACATTGGCTTTTCCCTCTTAGAAATGATTTTTTTTTCCATTTTTGGGGGGCGTTTAACCTCAAATTTATTGACATTTTAAGCTGGTCAATTCTTTGTTGCTGGTGTTGTTTTATATAATGTTTGCCAGCATCCCTGGTCCATACCTACAAGATACTAGGATTACACCTACCAAATTCTAATGACAGACTAAAACTTAAAGACTTGCCATAAGCCATCTGGGAAGCAAAATTGTCCGAGCAGAGACCCATCCACTCAATGCTGCAATAACTGACAAGTGCTTTTGTTGCTGGTCATTCAACGGTTGCCCGTAGAAGAAAACCAGCTTTCAGTGAATGTGCTGGTAAAAAAACCACTTCTTATCCAGGGTTGTTTACTAGGCCAGTCATAGGTCTGTTCCTGTTCTTTGTAAGAAATACATTTGGTTGGCAAAGAGACACATTTATAATCCCAGTGCTTGGGGCGCTGAGACAGGCTAATTGTGAGCTTGTGTTCAGGCTGAGCTGATTCTGTGTGACTCTGTCTTAACACAGGAATATGCACACACCTTGGGGGTATTCACTATACATAGAAATTAAAACCCATCATTTTGCAGAGTTTGCATTCTCTTAGCTTAGATGGCTTAATTTTATGCTTTTTAAATACTTTGTAAAACAGATGTTTTAAAAATTGTTTAGTATATGTAAATCTTTTTTTTTTTTTTAAATCCAGAATATGAGGGCTGAGAGATGACTCAGTAGTTAAGAGCACTGACTGCTCTTCCTGAAGTCCTGAGTTCAATTCCTAGCAACCACATGGTGACTCACAACCATCTGTAATGAGACCTGATGCCCTCTTCTGGTTTGTCTTAAGACAGCAACAATGTACTCACATATAAAAAATAAATTAGTCTTACAAAAAAAAAAAAAAAAAAAGCTGGGAAGATGGCTCAGTGGTTAAAAGCACTTTCTGTTCTTCCAGAGATCCTAAGTTCAATTCCCAGCAACCACATGGTGGGTTGCAACACTCTATTCTGGGATCTGATGCCCTCTTCTAGTTTGGAGGCATACATGCAGACAGAGCACTTATATACATTAAAAAAATAAATAAACTGGCCTGCTGGTGGTGGTGCACGCCTTTAATCCCATTTAATTCCAGCACTTGGGAGGCAGAGGCAGGTAGATTTCTCAGTTCGAGGCCAGCCTGGTCTACAGAGTGAGTTCCAGGACAGCCAAGACTACACAGAGAAATCTTGTCTTGAAAAAAAAAAAAAACAAAATAAATAAATAAGTAAATAAATATCCAGAATATATGTTATCATGGAGTTAAGGTTATAGAATAGTACCACTTTTCATTTTATTATTTCCTGTAAGCTTACATTTTCTCAAATGAACATTATTTTGCGAGTAGAAGATAATTTAGGTGAGTTTTAAAGCGCACTGTCTGTTTTCTTGTAGTGGCTTTCTGACAGGAAGAAGAGAGCATTGCAGAAGAAGGATGTGGGTAAGTATGCAGGGTGCTCCAGCTTGTCAGCTGGCGATGGGACAGTGTCCTCAGCTCTCTGGCTCTCGAGCATGGAGTGTGGGAATAAGCTTTTTGCCTTCCCTCTTTAACATTGTTGGCTACTGTCCTCCTGGAGTCGTGGTATCTCCCTTTCAAGTTAATGAGCTTGCCAGGCAGTGGTGGTTTGCGCCTTTAATCCCAGCACTGGGAGGCAGAGGCAGGTGAATTTCTGAGTTCAAGGCCAACCTGGTCTACACAGTGTGTTCCAGGACAGCTAGGGCTACACAGAGAAACCCTGTCTCAAAAAAACAAAAAGAGAAAAAAGAGAAGGTTAATGAGGTAGCTTCTCCCTCTTTTATGGATGGCAGCAAGGCTCCTGGGTTAGAGGCACAGACTTCAGTACTCATGACATGGCAAGATGGCAGCAATTTCAGCATGTTTATCCCAGTTGCCCCTTGAGTCCCTTGGGAGGCCTTCAGCATGGCTTGGATAAGGCCTATACACTGTGGGTCTGCATTTCATGGAGGAGCCCAGAGGTGGGAAGCCCACTGCTTTGGTAGCAGGCAGAAAACAGGCTTTCCCTTCTATGACCTCTTAGTTAAAATTCTCAGTTGCCAATAACCCTGAGACATGGCTCAGTAAAAGTGGTCAGACTCTTGCAGGACTGCCACACTCAGCAAGAAGGCCCAAGGAGGACTGTCTTTCAAAACAGTTCCGTAACTGCTTTGTTCCTAGTGTGTCAGAATTTTTATCTGTTAGTTGAATCTCTCTGTTTTGCAGTAGACAGACAGTAAAATTTTTCTTTGTAAACAGAAGAACTTTGTGTGTAAAGTGTCTGGATGTAAACAATGAGATCCATTTGTAAGTCACCTAGCTTTGATGAGTTTATTCCTATTAAACATACTCCAGTTCAGGTTGCCATGAGAGGAGGCTTGCCTTCCTGTAGATTTCAGATGTTAGCCGAGTCATTAAAGACGGAGTGCTTTGCTAGGAGGGTCTCAGCTGTGAGATTGAGAGCTTTTGGCAAGCTTCTTGGGAAAATGGGCTCTATATAGTACTAAAGTTGGGTAGAAAGTGCGATTTTTAACTCAGGAGGAAACAAATGCTGCTCGGAGCTTATAGACTGGGATTTGATGTGCTCCCCTTCCAGGGTGCTCCTGGGTAACAAAATGGGTTCAGTGCTTTATGGGAAGAGACTTACTGGCTGTCTGAGGACTAATAGCTGTCTAGCAATTCAACTGGTTCAGTATTTAATTTTTTTTGTTCTTTGTGGTGCCAGGGATTGAACCCAGGGCCTCACACATGCTAAGCACCGAGCCACACCCACAGGCCTTCCTCTAATCTTAATATTTGAGTTTTATACACAAGGCATAAATATGTCATAGATAAGCTGTATTCTCAGTAGTGAGTCAGAATCCTCACCCTGGTAGAAAAAAAACTTTTTTTTTTTTTTGAGAGTAGGTGTTAGTGCTGTGGTCCACAGAGGCTGTGCTAGGTCTTCCTCTAACGTGGCCCTCTTGGTTACAGAGAGGCAGAGCTAACAGGCAAACATCAACTCTACACTAATTTCTTAGATAAACCTAAAAGATTTTGGAGGCTTATGCCTAGAAATGTTTAGGTGAAAACACTGTATTTTGTTGTAGCAGTGACTAATGATGGGTTAGTGTTCCTCCTTGACGGAGGTCTTTAAACTCAGATTATCATTGTGGATTTTTTCTTTTCAGTTAAAGATGTTCTTTCTTTTAAAACATGAGGAAAAGAGTCAGTTTTCCATTACCTGAGGGTACCTGAGGTAATTCAGAAGGAGGAACGTTTTGTTTTGCGTTGTGGTTTTGGAGGGTTTTGTCTGTGTTCAACTGGTTTTGTTGCTTTGGGGCCTGTGGTGAGGCAGCATGTGGTGGTAGGAGCTCCTGCTGGAAGGATCTGTTCACTGTTTAGCATCTAAGAAACAGGAGAGGGAGCAAATGAATGTCCTAAAGTCTCCTTCAAGGGCGTAGTTCCAGTGGCTAAGACCTCACTACCCCTCCCCCAAAAGTTTTACTACCTCTCAATTAAAACATGAGCCCAAAAGCCAGACCTTTGGACACTTGGGTCCCTGGGGGAATTCACGTCCAAACTGTTAACTGGTAGGAGCTAAGAGGAAAGCTGGGTGGGCTGTTGGGATTGCTCTCAGGGCTGGAAGCCATTGGGCTGTATACTGCTGCCTGCAGTAGCTGTGCCTGTCCCACATGCTCTGTCCTCCTCTCCTGATGCCCGTGTTGAACTACTTTCCATTCCTCCCCCTTCTCTCTTTGCAGATGTTCGTAGGAGAATTGAACTTATTCAGGACTTTGAAATGCCTACTGTGTGTACTACTATCAAGGTATCAAAAGATGGACAGTATATTTTAGCAACTGGTAAGCATCTTTGTGGTTACGATGCATGTGTTCCATAACAGGAAGTACTCTAGTAGGAAAAGTTCACCCCCTTTGTTTACCTCAGCATTTCTTTATAAACCTTTTCAAACATATAGAAATACTCAGAAGAATTTAATGAACACTCATTTATCTGTGACCTACATTCGACACTGAATAATTTACTGTGTTTATTTATCAATCATATCTTTTTAAAATGAATTTTCAGAGTAGGTCACAGATAACAACTTTTTAATTTTATTTTTAATTTTTGGCCTCATTATGTATCCTAGACTGGCCTCACAATCTTCCTGCCTCTACTTCCAGGTGCTGAGATTATGGGCATGTGCACCCATACCAGATTTTGCTCCACTCTATTTTAATGGCTTCTTATATACCCAGCC
The DNA here is from genome assembly GCA_019843815.1 of Montemys delectorum. NCBI lineage: Eukaryota > Metazoa > Chordata > Mammalia > Rodentia > Muridae > Montemys > Montemys delectorum. The sequence goes on along the minus strand of JADRCD010159279.1, from coordinate 7,204 downwards.
AATCCTTTTGTGCTGTATTGATGGCTGTCTTAGTACCAATACTGTCCATATCTCTAAGCCTGTGGGTTGTTTTTCTTAAGACTTATTTTTATTTTTTGTATTTGAGTATAGCCGTAGCATGTAAGTGTAATGTATGTGTGCCTTATGCCCAGCAAGCTAAAAGACTTTTGGATCCCAGGAACTGGAGTTGCACATAGTTGTAAGCCATCATGCCGGTATTGGGAACCAAACCCTGGTCCTTTGGAAGAGTAGCCAGTCTTTTAACAGTGAGCCCTTTAGCCTCTATTTTTATTTTGAGAAACTAGGAAAGAGGGCTGAGAAGACCTGAGATGTTTGGACACAGTTATTGAGGGCAGGAAGGAACTTGGACCTTTTAATTCAGGTCTTCTGGATCCAGAGGTACTAAATGATGGGCCCAGTGCTCTAAGGGGTAGAGCAAGTGGAAGTGTTTTTTGGGTTTTTTGTTTTGTTTTGTTTTTTTGGTTTTGTTTTTTTTTCAAGACAGGGTTTCTCTGTGTTGTCCTGGCTGTCCTGGAACTCACTCTATAGACCAGGCTGGCCTCGAACTCAGAAATCCTCCTGTCTCTGCCTCCCAAGTGCTGGGATCAAAGGCGTGCGCCACCACTGCCTGGCCGGAAGTGTTTTGTTATTGTTTGATTTAAACAGGTTCACACTATGCAGCTCTGGCAGTTCTAGACCTGGCTGTGTAGACCAGACTGACCGTAAACTCACAGAGATCCACTAGCCTCTGCCTCCCACGTGCTGACATTAGAAATGCATCACCATGCCTAGCAAGAGAGGTTTAATGTTAAATTACACTTTATTTTATGAAATCATTCTCTACTCCTGACAAGATTAATTGCTTTCTTACTTAGAATCCTTGAGTTTTACTTTTTTGTTGTTGTTTTTTGTTTTTTTCGAGGCAGGGTTTCTCTGTGTACCCTGGCTGTCCTGGAACCCGCTCTATAGACCAGGCTGGCCCCAAATGCATCGATTTACCTGCCGCTGCCTCTACAGTGCTGGGATTAAAGGCGTGTGCCACCACCGCCAGATAGGTTTTGCTTTTTTACCTTGAAAAGACTTTTCATCAATAATGTAAACATTGATAGTCTCAGAACTGAAGTTTCTATTGTAGTTGCTTTTAGTTTAAGTATCTGTGCACAAACAGCTAGCAACTGTTATGGGACAGTGTGGCTGGGTGCAGGGTCCTCTTGTTCACCTCCACTCTGGCCCTTCCCTTGGAACTCATAGGAGTGGGTTTAGGGATCCACTACTGTCTGCTTCTGTCAGTAGAGCTAGTCCTTTCATCTCTGGCATCTGCCACTGCCTCCATCTCTAGGACTTGTGGCTAAAACCAAGTTGGATAAAATTTGTCCCTGGAGATGTTTCAGTCAAGATTGGGAAATCGACTACCCACAGGAATCAGACCAGGGCCTGTGCAGGCTGTGATCTGTCACAGAGCTAAGCAGCCTCTTGGCTTCTTTTGAAAGCATTCAGTTTAGAGTCAGGCCAGAGTCACATGCCTTCCTTTCCTTCTCTTTAATGCTGGGGACCAAACCCCATGGTTTGAGAGTGCTGCGCAATGCTCTAGCGACTGAGCAGTGTCTCAGCTGCACATCTTTCCTCAGTGACCTTGGTAGACTTTATTGATACATAGGGATGGAAATGGAAACAGACTCTAATTTTATCCAATATATGTTTTTGCCACATTTCTTTTTCCCAAGAGTCAAGATAATGCAAGTGAACTTTGTAGACAATGCAGAAATAAAAGGAAAATCAAACTTGAATTCAAAGCAAAGGCCCTGCATATCTTGGTAGTTTTTCCTAAGGCCCACCACACAGTATCATCCAGCAGTGGGCTCAAAGTCTGCATGCTTTTCTGCTCTGGGAGGGCTTGCTGTACTGTTGCTTTGGGAAACAGAACGTCTTCTCTAGCCTGAGCTCATGTGTCTTCTGCCTCAGCCTCCTGGTGCTGGGGTTATAGACATGTATTACCATACTAGCTATAATTTTTTGGTTTTTAAGCTTTTCTTTTTTAAAATTAAATCCTAGGTTTTGATTCATGCTAGAAAATTATTTCCTTTGGTTGTTTTTTTTATGTTTATAAAAAAAAATGATCTTTATTTTTCCTCACTGCAAGCATTATAGAAGAATGTGATATAAGATGTGAGCATCCCCAGATAGTTACTGTGTCTGCACTTACTCTGCCCACCATCCCTATGCAGCTGCCTTTAGCTTCACAGAATTGGGATCATATGCACTGTGCTTCAGTCTTTGAACTCACTTCCCTTATCATTTGGGGCCTCCTGAGGTGGCTCAGCAGGTAAAGGTGCTTGCTGAGAGAAGCCTGAGTTCGATCCCTAGACTCCACATGATGGAGAAAACCAACTGTACAATACACATTGGGAGCCTGTTAGTGGTGCTACAGCTCTGCTCATCTTTGTGTGCTGTGTGTTTCCTGGTGGAGGTTACCACCATTTACTTAAGCAGGGCCCTATCAGCGGAACCTGTTGGCTTTTAATCTTTGGCTATGTGTGACACAGGTTGCAGGGAACATTCTTCCTGTAGCTGTTATGCTTGTGGCTAGGTTTCTGTAGTTCACAGGTGGTGTAAGTTGAAATACAGTTTCAAGGTGAGTTTCTGTCACATGCCTTATATGTATAGGACGTTATCAGGGAAGTTGAATCTGTTAGTGTATGAATAATTTTTTAACCCTTTTATTGACACAAATATTAAGCATCTTTTTTGTCTTGTCAAGCTGTTTGATTGTTTCTGTCTTCTTTTACTGGACTACTGTGAGTCTTCTAAGGTATTTTAATTTCATTCTCTATAGCTCTTTGATTTGGGCATAATTATCTTGCCTAGGACAGAAAGGACACAAAGCAGTTGTATTGGGTATGGCTATGCAAATTGTAGCCTTTGGTTTTGCATCATGCTAATTTTTTTTTTATAGGAACATATAAGCCTCGGGTCCGGTGTTATGACACTTATCAGTTATCCCTGAAGTTTGAAAGGTGCTTGGATTCTGAAGGTAAGAGGCCAACTCTGAGCTCATAAATAGCTTTTCATAATTGTCCATTACACTGCTCTTTAAAATGGGAGTGAGTTGTGTGGTAGGTTTTGGTTGCTATAGATTAAGTAGTTTAATATGGAGCAGCACTTAATAGGCTGCAACCTGCACTGGCCATGCTCTGGGCTGTGCACAGGGCTGCTCTCAGGTGGCTCTTACCTTTAAGGCTGGTCTAGAGTAGACTTCCAGCCTCACAGAGATTGTTATGGCTATGGGACTGGACGGTGGTGTCTCCTTTCTTACTGGGTCTCAGCTGGACTCCATTTGCTTTATAAGGCTGCCAGCATTTTTTTAAAAAAATCTTATGTGTATGGGTGTTTTGCCTGCATATCTGTGCACCAGGCATGTGCCTGATACCACAGTAGGCCAGAACAGGGCATCTGATCCACTTAGACTGGAGTTACAGATGGTGAGGTGTATGTGGGTGCTGGGTCTCGAACCTGGGTGTTCTGGAAGAACAACAAATGCTTTTAACTACCGAGTCCTATCTCCAGCCCCGAGAGACTTCTTCTTCTTTTTTTTTTTAAAGATTTTTTTATTTATTATATGTAAGTACACTGTAGCTGTCTTCAGACACACCAGAAGAGAGTGTCAAATCTCATTACGGATGGTTATGAGCCACCATGTAGTTGCTGGGATTGAACTTGGGACCTTAGGAAGAGCAGGCATTGCTCTTAACCACTAAGCCATCTCTCCAGCCCTGAGGCCACTTCTTTTAAGAGAGTCATATGATTAAACAAATCTCCCCCTTTGTCATACTGTATAACATAATCTCAGGGAATGGTGCATCACCACACAGGCTCCACCCTTACTCTCACCAGGGGGACATGGCACCCTGTAAAGGTCACAGGGGTCATTTCCAGAACTCTATCTAATATAGACAGCAAGTTAATTAAAATGGCAAAGTTCAGCTATTAGTTAGCCTAGTGTTTTAGGAACAATGGGAAAGAAGTAAATGGGATACAGTGCTGTGCAGGATTACCAGCATATCCTAGTCTCACCCTTGCTGCAAGAGAACATAGAAACTTTGTAGGCCATTAATAACAGCTCTTGCTCTGTTTTTGTGTAGAGGTAAACTTTGTATAGGCAAAGAGTTACTGTTGGCTTTTTTCTTTCCTTTTTGTTTGAGACAGGATTTCTCTTTGCAGTCATAGCTGGTTCAGAACTCATTATCTAGACCAGACTGGCCTCAAACTCACAGAGGTCTTGTGCCTCCCAAGTGCTAGGAGTAAAGTCCTGCACCACCACAAGAACATCCAGCCTGGGGTCCCATTTTAAAGAAGCATTTTGGGGCGGGTGAGATGGCTCAGCGGTCAAGAGCACTGACTGCTCTTCTGAAGGTCCTGAGTTCAAATCCCAGCAACCACATGATGGCTCACAACCACCCATAATAAGATCTGATGCCCTCTTCTGGAGTGTCTGAAGACAGCTACAGTATACTTACCTATAATAAATAAATAAATCTTTTAAAAATAAATAAATAAATAAATAAATAAATAAATAAAGAAGCATTTTAAAGGCCACTCTTTAGATAATATTTGAAAAATCTTAAAAACTACTAAGAACATCTAGCAAAACTGTGGCAAAATTTTTTAGGAATCATCCCAAATTTACTTCAATTTTGTAAAAAAAAAAAAAATTGTAGATGAAAGTAATGACTTTCCATTTAGTATTAGTGGGAATGTTCTTCCTGTTGGAGAGGTAGGACAAGCACAGCATTTGTATATAGTTATTCACCAGTTAAAACCAACTAGAGGGCTGGGGAGATGGCTCAGTGGTTAAGAGCACTAATTGCTCTTCCAGTGGTCCTGAGTTCAATTCCCAGCAACCACATGGTAGCTCAAAACCATCTGTCTGTTGCCCTCTTCTGGTGTATCTGAAGAGAGCAATGGTGAATACTCTTTTTAAAAAAAATTAAAAAAAACAATTAGAATCATCATATGAAGTTTGTGGTGGTTTTGTTAGAACACTGGTTGATAATTGCATTTTTTCCTATTATTTTTCAGTTGTCACCTTTGAGATTTTATCAGATGACTATTCAAAGGTATGTTTTGTAGCATTGGCTTGTACTTGCTGTGCTCAAGAATTGAGTTAGATGCTGGGCGGTGGTGGTGCAAGCCTTTAATCCCAGCACTTGGGAGGTAGAGGCAGGCAGATTTCTGAGTTTGAGGCCAGCCTGGTCTACAGAGTGAGTTCCAGGACAGCTGGGGCTACACAGAGAAACCCTGTCTTGAAAAACCAAAAAAAAAAAAAAAAAAAAAAGAATTAAGTTGGAGACGTTACTTTTTAAAAATATATTTACTTTTTATTTTTATTTATATGCATGTGTGTGTCTATGATAATGAACGCCATGGGTGTGCAGTTGTCCTTGGAGGCCAGAAGGGGCATCAGATCCCCAGGTGATTGTGAGCTGCTGATCTGAACCCAGGTCCTCTGAAAGAGCAGCAAGTGCTCTTAACTGCTGAACTGTCTCTCCAGCTCTGGAACTTATTTTTCTAATAAATATTTTTATGATATTCCCAGTGTTAAAAAATCACTGTGTAATAATAGGTAATATATCATTTTCTGTTGATTTTTGGCCAAGTACATATATGATGTGCAGTATCTTTTTTAAAAAAAAAAACATTGGGAGCAAACTTTTGGTCAACCTAATGTCAGTGTCTCACTGCCTCACCTTTATTCTAAGGGATTGGTAGCAGTCACTCTTTGTTAGGTACCTTATGATCTCACTCTGTGGTTCTGGTTATTGTTGTTAGCCTAGGCATGTTTGCCTTCATCTCCTTATTTATACAAGATAAGGAAGCCCACAGTTGGTTCAGTTCTTGTAACTCAGCGAGAGGTTGTGATCTGCCATGGTGCAGGTCTGAGAACAATTGAATAGACTTCTTTTCCTAATACCACGGTCCATCTTTGACTTTTCATGGTCATCTTCAGTAGTTTTCACTTTTTAGGGAAGCCCTTTCTCAATTTAAAAAGGAAATGATGGGAAGTACGTGGTGCCCTTAAGTAGTTACCAGTTAAAAGGATTTCAGCAAACAAACCTTTAATGTCACATGCATCTTGAAAGAAAGTTGAACTTTGTAGCTTACATGGCTTTCCCTTCTGGGTTCAGTTCCTCCAATTACGAGGCACAGATTGTCCCTTTAGCTGTCATAACTGTTTATCTAGGATTTTGGTATGGTGATTTTATAACTTACTTTTTTCTAGTATTGATAGATATCCATTTAAATACTATGTTAGCTTTTCATACGCACCTCTGTCATATGCTAAATGTGCACGTGTGTACACACATCCTTATATTTGTACAGAGTGAGCAGGGGGAGAGATGAAAGTTTTTCTTGTTTGGGTAGTTTTAGTAATGACAAAAGTTAAACAAACAAACCTTGATTTTTTTTCATTTTCAGATTGTCTTCTTACATAACGACAGATATATTGAATTTCACTCACAATCAGGCTTTTACTACAAAACCAGAATTCCCAAGTTCGGCCGAGACTTCTCTTACCACTATCCATCCTGTGACTTGTACTTCGTAGGTGCAAGGTACTCATCAGATTATTTTTGTTTTCTCCTTTCCTTCTCCCACACAGGTAGCTAGCTTCTCTTCTTAGATTACTTATAGACTTTATTTACTTGAGTGTCCTCAACAGAGAAAGTGATGTGTCATTATTTGCAAAAGGGAATCAATCTTAGAAAAAGAGATTAACACTATACATATGTATATTAACACTATATATGTTTGTGTGTGTATATATATATATATACATACAAACACATGCACACGTACATACGTACAAACATATAATAGTCTATGTATTGATACGTAGTTTCTTGTAGGTGCTATTTTCAATATTGTTTTTTGTCTTGTTCAGTGTCAATGATTAATCTCTCTGTGGGCCATTTTGTCACTAATGGCATATGTAGTTGTAGAGTTGGGTTAAAACCTACTTAGGGGCCTGGGGATGTGGCTCAGTGGGTGAAGTGCTTTCTCTGCAAGCATGAGGACCTGAGGACCTGAGTTAAGATCATCAGCATGGCGGTGCAGGGCAGTAACTCCACTGCTGGCCTGTGGAATGAGATAGACCCCTTAGAGCTGGGGTTGCAGATGGTTGTGAGCAGTCTGAGAGGTACTGAGA